>JAYMFT010320241.1:0-10011 GCA_038088735.1 Panulirus argus | reverse complement strand
ATTAACACATAATCCAATATTGCCCGTTGACCATCTCTTCTACTCACATATGTATACTTGTGAATATCCCTCTTTTTTAACCAGGTATTCCCAATCAGTAGTCTTTTTTCAGGAGAAAAGTATGCAAGAGTGTTGGAGAGAGGTGCAAGTATGCAGTGTGTGGGGGATGAGACAGCCTGGGAAGTGTCACTTGTTGTTTTCAGATGGTACAGACTGATGGGTGATTCAAGTGAGAAGCTTAAGCAGGTGAATGAGTCTGGAAGAGTATGTGAAAAAGTTGAGAGTGAATGTGAATAAAAGCAAGGTTATTTGCTTCAGAAGGACTGAGGGACAACTTACATGGGATATAAGTTTGAATGGAGAAAAATTGGAAGTGAAGTGTTTTAGTTATTTGGGAGTGGACTTGGCAGGAAATGGAACCATGGAAGTGGAAGGAAGTCATAGGGTCGGGGAGGGGGCAAAGGTTCTGGGAGCAATGAAGAATGTGTGGAAAGAGATAATGTTATCTGGGAAGGCAAAAGTGGGTATGTTTGAAGGAATAGTGCTTCCAATAGTATTATATGGTTGTGAGACATGGGCTATACATAGGGTTGTGCGGAGGAGGGTGGATGCATTAGATATGAAATGACTGAGGATAATATGTGGTGTGAGGTGGTTTGATCGAGCAAGTAATGAAAGGGTAAGAGACATGTGTGGTAATAAAAAAAAATGTGGTTGAGAGAGCATAAGAGAGTGCGTTGAAATGGTTCAGACGCATGGAGAGAATTAACGAAAAAAAATTGACAAAGAAGACGCGTGTCAGAAGTGGAGGCAACAGGGAGAACTGGCAGACCAAATCGGAGATGGATGGAGGGAGTGAAAAACTTTAATCGATCAGGTGAAATGCGTGCATGGAATAGAGTGAACTGGAATAACATGGTATACTGGCGTCAACATACTGTCAATGTACTGAAACAGGGAATGTGAAACAACTGGAGTAAACCATAGAAAGGTCTGTAGGCCTTCTCTGGGGCCTGGATGAGGATAGGCAGCTGTGGTTTAGGTGCAGTGCACATGATAGCACTTGTCTGGATGTGGGCGGATGAGGCTTTTCTTTGTCTGTTTCCTGGTGCTACCTTTCTGACATAGAGGGTGGCAATCAGGTGTGGGGGAGAAGAAAAGAATGTATGTTATCTTTCTTCTTTTCCTTCATGCATTTGTGCTGCTTCCTGTGGGGCAAGGTGTCATTGGAAATGGATGAAAACAAGTTAATATGAATATGTATATGTGTATATATGTATATGTATATGTGTATATATGTATATGTACATGTGCATACATGTGTATGTATGTATATGCAAAAAACCATAGGAAAATGAAATACGATAAGTTCCTAAGTGCACTTTCACAAAGATCACATCATAAGGGGAAATACAAGAACGAGATAAAAGACACAGAACAGTCAGTTGATATAAAAGAAAGAGACGTAGCTAAGATACCATTGGTAAACAAGCGTTACCGGATGGCGGTGTTCGTGTCTGGCATCATGCCTGTCAATCTTTTTTCATTATGTAGGCAAGAAAGGGAACTGTTTACAAATTTTGCCTACAACACAGCTATCCAATTTGTAATGAACTTCGCTAATATTAATGTTATAATATCATAATGGTTAATGTGCGAGTTGTAAATGGCCATACTAATTCTGAGATGTAGCAGCTTGCCAAGTATTATATGGTTCAGGTAATGATGGAGATACACAAAAAGCCAGTTCTTGGGAGCAGAAACAAAGCATTACCTATACAAAAAAGAGAGCCAACACTGCAGCATATGGCAAGTGCAAGTCAAATTTTGAAGTCTGACAAAGTGTTCACATGATGGATTGGACAATATTTTGACGACTAAACATGACCACTTACAGCCTCTCCAGGTGTGAAAGAAATATTCTATATAAAAATCAATTCTTTGTATAAATGGACCAACTGATTAGAAGATAACTTTTGGCACCTGAAAAGGTCATCCAGTTTCTTAAGGTACATCCCAGGCTATTTATGCAAAGTGGAGTTTCCAATTTTCCAAAATAAGATCAGACATTATAGTAATAATAAGTATGTTTATTGTGCTATGTGAAGGGATTACAGAGCTATCAAAGAAGAGAAAAAATTACAAACATCTTGATAAACCACAAATCTTACCTTTCTTTTCACCTAACACCAGATAAGTACATTCCACCTGAAATTATTCCTTAATGTCACCCAATTCCAGTAAGTTTGCTAATTTCCCAAACCTTGCATGGCAAAGCATCTTTCTATGTTGGGATCTTCACTGTCTTCTTTTCATTTTACTATGGGCATGCTCACTGACAAATTCTCTTGTAGTACCTAGTCATAAAAATAATTGTTGGGCATACTGTTGCCTTTATCTTTTTTGGGTGCCTAAGTGCTCAGCCATCCTCTTTCAGTAAAGAAGGAAAGTGTGAGATCAAACTGTAGTCAGTTTACCTATGTAAATCCTTCATCAATCTGAGAATCCTCATCCTAACTTCATTAAGCTGACTCTTCAACTAGAAATCTAGGATCCATTATTTACATTCAATACTTGTGAAGATCTTAATTGAGATGAATATATCACTATCTTTACCGACCTCTTAGCACAAAGTAGATTGTGTTCTATTGATCAAAAATTTCTACAACTTCCTTTGTACAACCATCTGTATCATCTAACAAGTCTAATTTCATAACCTTCAATTAATTTCACTAAAACTTTCTATTATCCAATAACTCTGTCTCACAAACTCATAGCTAGCAGACAATTACCAAAAAGACATTTACAAAAATTCTTTCCTTTTCTTTCATATTTGTCCACTGTTTCGCAAGTAAGCAAGATATTGCCAGGAACAGATGAATAAAAGCTGCATTCACTCACATCCATTCTCTAGCAGTCATGTGCAATGCACCAAAACCACAGCCCTCTACCCACAACCAAGCCCCACATGCCTTTTCATGACTTCCCCCGGCTATTTCACTTGCCCTGGTTTAATCCATGGACAGCATGTTGCTCCTTGTATAATACATCGTCCCAAAAACACTCTATCCCATGCACACCTTACACCCTCCTGCATAATCAGGCCTTGGTGACACAAAAATAATTTCACTCAATCCTTCCATTTCTAATTTGGTCTTCCCCTTCTCCTTGTACCCTCCACTTCTGACATATATATCCTTTGAATAACCACTCCTCATTCATTCTCTCCATATGTTCAACCAATTTCATTATATGCTCTTTAACTCTCTCAGCCACACCTCTCTAATTACCATTCCTTCCTCTTACCCTTTATATACCCTTTTATTACTTGTTTGATCAAACCACTTCACATCACATACTGTCCTCAGACATCTGACTTCCAAAATAACCACTCTCCTCTGCACATCTTTACCTACAGCTCATGCCTTGCATCCATACAACATTGATGAATCTAATATACCTTCAAATACACCTACTTTTGCCCTCCCACACAAACACATTCCTCAATGCTCCCAGTACCCTTGCCCCCTCACCCACCATACAACTCACTTCTGCTTCCAAGGCCACTCCCAGGGTTCTAAAACACTTCACTTCAAATTCTCTCCATTCAAACTAACAGAACCACCCTGTTCCTCTTCCTTGCTAAACTGAAAAACCTTACTTTTATTCACATTTACTCTCAACTTCCTCTTTCATGCACTCTTCCAAACTCAGTCACCAACTCCTGCAGTTTTTCACTTGAATCTGCCAACAGTGCTGTGTCAAAAGCAGACAATAAATGACTACTTCCCAAGCCCCCTCATCCCTTAGAGACTGCATACTCTCCCCTCTTCAAGACCTTTGCATTTACATCCCTCATCAACCTGTCTATAAACAAAGTAAACAGCTATGAGGACATCACACACCCCTGCCGCAGATATACCTTCACCTGGAACCACTCACTCTCCTCTCTTCCTAATCATAAACATGCCTTACACTCTTGGTAAAATCTCAGTTTCCAGTAGCTTTCCACTCACACTTTCCATAAGACCTTCCATATGGCATCTCTTATCATTCCCATCAAATGCTTCTCCAGGTTGCTGGTGCTCACACTGTTAAAAACACTTGTCTTAGTAATTGAATTTAAGATGATTTCACCCTGAAGGCATCGCGTGTTTAAACAAACAATAAACTTTTGCTGTGTATTACCTTTGAAACTATATGGAGGGCAGACAATGGTTTCTGTGGACACTGTGTTAAAAATCCTAATAATTAAGAAATTCAACTGCAATACCATCCACTCTATATACATTGCTATATCTTATCTCATGCAAGGTTTTCTCTACTTCTCTCTTCACCAAACCACTTTCCATAACTCTCATTTTGCATACCTTCCCAACCCAAACACCCTACATCTGCCACCCTATCATCTGACATGTTCAAAAATCCTTCAAAATACTCACCCCATCTCTTCACCTCATTCCTACATGTTAACACTTACTTTCCCATTTGTCCCTTACACTGATGTTCCCATTAGTTCTCTTGCTTTTATCACAATATCAACCTCCTTCTAAAACATCTTATTTTCCCTGAAGTTTACAGGTAATGGCTCACCATTACTCTCATTTGCCCTTTTTTTTTCAACCCCTGCACCTTCCTCTTGACCTCCTGCTGCTTTTTCTTGCAAATCACTTGTATATCTCTTACCCTCACACAAACTCCTGACTTTACCCCTAAGACATTCCTAAACCATTCTTCACCTTTACCCTTGAGCTTTGTTTCACTCAGATCCAGAAAATACAGGTTCCTTTCCTTAAACAAACTACCTACCTCTCCCCTCTTCTCATATTGGTTATATCTACACAAGTTTAAGCACCCCAGCCTGAGCTTTCAAGGAGGATGAGCACTCCTCACTTGGCTCCTAATCAGGCTTTTAGAAACAGAAATACTAGAAGAGGGGAGGAGGGGGGATTTAGCCCCCAGCTCCGAGCTCTCTTAGTCACCCTCTACCAAACACGGAATAAGAAGGTAAAATTTTATCTCCCCTACCACAGGCGTATCTATTCATATTCCTTATTTATATTCCTATTTCACTTACTGTCTTTCTTATTCAAATTAGTGTTAGGCATCTAGAATCTTTTACATCCAAATTCTTTTTCACTGGAGGAGTTTTGTGCTTATTCCAACCTTATGCACCCTGAATCTCCAAAATTTTATATCATTAGGTTTCAGGTTTCTCTCTCAACTAACAATAATTTCCTTATTACACTACCGTTCTCATAAATCTTAAATACTTATAAGGTCAATGACTGTCCAAATTCTTTCCATGAGCCTCTGAGATCCTCAGACCCTTGAGATGAGGTCCTTTACTCAGAAAGATTAACACAAAACACAAGTTTGGCTAAAATCCTTGGTAAAACCTGTCTCACTAAGTGAAGAAGTCTTAACCCATGCATTTTTTATTTTCGTTGACCTGTAGCAGATTATCAACCATCCTACTCATGTTTCAGACTGTCAAGACCACTGTGCTAACATTAGAATCTGTTTTTCACCACTAAATTCTCCTCACAATGCCACCTCCAAATACCAATTACAGCATGTCAGTAATACTGACTTGACTAACTTAATGAAATTCTTATATGCTTTTCCTTGGGGAAATTGGAAAATTATTGCTTATCCTCAGGTAAGACTTCTGCCTCTGTTGAACACAGAGCTGCAGTAATGGAAGTATAATTATATTCCCTCTTCCACAAAGACTACCTCTCTCCAATAAATCCAAAGTTTATGTATAACCCTTATCCACAATGTCTATCTCTTCATCATGTCTGCAGTTTAATCTCTCTTGTTGAGACTGACTATTAAGCCCAGCATATCAAAACTGGAAAAACTCTACTTCCTTTGACTCATTCAGCTTTCAGCTTCACTCAAAATCACTGCTAACAAGTAATTCACAAGAAGAAACACTGGTTTATCTAAACAAGGTACAATATCCACTGTTCTTACTCTACATATAGCTCTTTCTGGTCATAAACATCTATTGCTACTATCTCTGATTCCCTCTTTCTTCTAATTCCACACTGGATTACTCTAATATTTCCTTACTAGCTATATAATTCTTACTAATCCTATGCCCCCTCCTCAATCAGTCCAAAAGACAATTTCTTTCTGAATACCAGAAATGGATGGGGACCAGACAGCATTCATCCATATGTTCTAAAGGACTGTGGTCTAGAATATGCATCTAAGCTAGAATTTCTATTGGCTTCTGCCTAAAAACTGAAATGTTTCCTTCATCTTGGAAACATCCATTGGCACAGCCCAAAGAAAGGTGACCATTCAAACCCCCATCTATCATCTTGTTGCTTTTGCTTCAACCAAACTCCCATCTCCTTGTGTATCTTCAATCACAGTCTTCTTTGTTGCTATCAGCAGCACAGGTTTTGCAAAGTGGGAACCACACCTCCTAAGTTACTACTGTCTGGTCTTCAATCCTGAGAAAATTTGGAAATCCAGTGTTGGAGTCACTGCTATCTCAAAAGCTTTTGACAGGATACAGTATCAGGGTATGATCTTTGTGCTCCCTTTGGCTTTTTCTCACTCGCTCTGTTCTCTTATATCCATCTTTCTCTCTCGTCACTGCATTTTTTCTGTCACGGCATTTTCATAACCGATAAGTAAATTTCTTCCTTTCCTATTCACTTCCTCTACTTAATCAATGATAATCTTTCCTCTGTAGATAACCCAATGCACCCTTATGCTAGTAAGTCACTTTTGCCTTACGCCACTTCTTTCAATTCCAGTCTATTTCCTCTTGCGTAATCTACATCTTCTCATTATAATTGCACCTGTATGATCACATTAAGATACAATCTGCAAGTGAAGCAGAAGTGGCTTGGTTAAGTTCAATGCTTCTGCAGCCCAATTTCTTTTTAAAACTTAGAAAAACTTTGTAACCTGCTTTGGTGGCTCTATTATGATATCACATTACAATAAACTTACTGGGTATTTCAAAACCTAAAATTAAAGAAAGCTAAATACGCCTAGGAAAAAAACAGGCTTTAATAAGATGCTGAAGATTTTTCTGGGAAGTTATACAATATACAAAATGACTGACTTAGTCTTGTTAGGGACACTAACCTTACATCTGGGATGGCTCATGTTCTACCTACTTTCATGAAGGAAGTAAGTCTACAGCACTGTCTCATTAGTTTTCCTAATAATCTCACCAAAAAATTTACCCATTTTCTTTCCCTATGCTATGCTGATGGTTTTTATTCCTTCTACTAAGGAAATTAATCCAGCTTCTGCTCTGAGGAAACGACTGCTTAAGTGCCTTCATCATTACTACAACACATGATCCTTGGCAAGCCACTGCATAACATAATTAATTTGTGGCTGTTATCAAATCAAGAGCTGGCTTGTAAGTTTCTTTTCCTACTTAGATTTGTAACTCTTTACTTTCTGAAGTCCTTCTTAACTAATAAGACATTAAAGGCAAGCTTTCCAACTCCTGAAAATCTATATATATTTCCTTTTTCATTTTTTCTTAATTTACCAAAAATTATGTGTATATGAAGACCTTAAACTACATTGAAACATGTGCTCTCCATACCTTCAGACTTCTTGGATAGATAGCCACTCTTGGTTGTGCCATGAATTTTGTTGCCTTGAGCTCTATGAAGGTGATACACTGGAGGTGCTACTCCACCCTGATGATATAAAATCATAAAGATAAATAACCTTTTTCATACAACAAAAACAAATAAAAATGGTTTATTTCTTAAATACATAAAAATTTATACTTTTTATGAACTGTAACAAGTCTAAATGAAAAAAATGTAATTGTAAATAATTTCAGATATTTAAGTCATAATCACGAAGCATGTAGAGGGAAAGCTAATGAAGCTCAGGGAAGAACTGGAGATGCTTGGAAAAGTGAAGTGTGATGTCACACTTGCTGTTTAATTTGTTTATGGATGGGGTTAGGAGGAAGGTAAATGCAAGGATCCTGGAAAGAGAGGAGGGGAGTATACAGTCAGTTGGGGATGAAGGGACCAGGGAAATAAGCCAGCTGTTGTTTGTTGATGACGCAGCACCGTGGGCAGACTTGAGTGACAAACTGTAAAGTTGGTATTTGAGTTTGGGGGTGTGTGTGAAAGAATAAAGTTGAGAGTAGATAAGAATAAAAGCAAGGAAATTGGTTTAGCAAAGTAGGACAAGTTAGTTGAGGTGTGAGTTAGGGTAGAGAAGATATGGAGGAAGTGAACTGTTTGAGCCATCTGAGAATGGACATACAGTAAATGAGACTATGGAAGTAAGTCATATGGTGGGTGAGAAGGGCAAAGGTTCTGGGAGGATTGAGGAATGTGTGGAAAGAGAAGATATTTTTTGGAAAGGTGTCGATGGGTATGTTTGAAGATATAGTAATCCCAATAATGTTGTATCGATGGGAGGCATGGGTTATAGCTGAGGATGTACAGAGAAGGGTTAATGGTAAGTAAATATGGAAAAGTATGTGAGGCCTTGATGTGGATAGGGAGTTGTGGTTTCGGTGCATTACTCATGACAGATAGAGACTGACAGTGAGTGATTGTGGCCTTTTTCGTCTGTTTCCTGGCGCTAGCTTGCTGACGCAGGGGGTAGCAATGCTATTTCCTGTGGGGCAGGGTAGCTTCAGGAATGGATGGGGGCAAGCAAGTACGAAAATGTACATGTGTATATGTGTTTATGCATGTGTATGTATATGTATGGGCATGTATGTATATATGTATGTATATAAGTGGATGGGTCTTTCTTTGTTTCCTGGTGCTACCTCGCTGATGCCAGAAACAGCGTTCAAGTATAAAAAATAAATATGAATTATATGAATAAAATGTAAAAAAAATTGTAATATGTAAAATAAATACATGTATATGTATGGGATGTGTGAAATCATACCTCCTATAAAAACTATTAAGTCTATAAAGGGCTTAGGTGCATGGGGAACAAAATCACACCTTGAAAAAAAAAAATCAAATAAAAAAGGAAGATCTGTGCTGCCATCCACTACACCTTCCCTCACACTCCACATCAATACTCAAGAAAGTATACTGCTATTTTGAGTATTTGCTTCAATAAAATATGGCAGTGGTGATACATTTTTTTTTTTTTTTCACAAGGGGGAATAAACATTTTAGAAAGAGTGCACAACGAAAGGGTTAATGGCCAACTTAAGACATAAAAGCAGTGCTTACCACAAATGCAAAATATCACAACGATGTCATAGCCTTCTATCAGCAGTTATCATAACACTTCACATTTGCTGCTCACAGTTCCTTTAAAGCTTATTTTAAATTTGACCAATTGCATACAAATCAGCCTTACCTTCAGGTTACACACTCAAAACATTGAAAATGAGACAACTCACTTCAGGTTTCACCTCTGCAGACAGTGAATTGCTGATCATTTTTCTAGTGGCTAATAAATGACGACGCTCCTCCTCTTGCCTGTGTCGTACATCACGTAGTTTCTCACTTAGCTCACTTACATAAGATCCAAAGTGAGCCCATGTTTTCATGCCCTCTTCAAAATACCTGGTTAAAGATAAGTAATATTCAACTGTTTACTTACTCCTTTGTAACTGATTCATGTACTAAATCAAAATGAAGGTATGGTCCTTATAAACTTTATCTTAGGAAAAGCTGAAAATTTCAGCCTGTATTGATGATGGTGATGATCCTCCTTATCAAAATGCTCATAAAACAAGCATTTAATATCTTAGTAAAATAACTGACCAATTTAAAATAACCTGTGGTTAGTCAGTGCTCTTTCTGTATGGGTGTGTGTGCATATATATATATATTTTTTCATTTATACATATTCACCATTTCCCGCGTTAGTGAGGTAGCGTTAAGAACAGAGGACCGAGCCTTAGAGGAAAAAATCCTCACTTGGCCCCTTCTCTGTTCCTTCTTTTGGAAAAGTGAAAACAGGAGGGAAGGATTTCCAGCCCCCCGCTCCCTTCCCTTTTAGTCGCCTTTTACGACACGCAGG
>JAYMFT010320230.1:0-10011 GCA_038088735.1 Panulirus argus | reverse complement strand
GTATGCGTGAAGATAAGGTCTAGCAGTGATGGTGTATCAGTCCCAGTCATCCTAGTATGTTCACTGTCATGTTAATATTGGAAGTTTTCCCATATATTGTCTAAAAACTTGTCTCTATGAATCCCTGTCACCATAAGAATCCATATTCTCCCAGTCAGTCTTTCAACAGTTGAAATCTATGTGAGAAGTGTGTGTTCTCTGGAGGGTTATATATCAAAACCAATATGCACTCCTTCCCCAGTGTAACTATTCTTATCATGTGTTCTCTGATTAGGCCTTGTTTTAATATTTTCAGAAACACTGTTATCCTTTATTAGGAGGGCTAATCCTCCCTTTCCTTTGCCTTCTCTTTCCCTTCTTAGTATCATGTTGACCTCTGGGTAGAACATATGAGATATCAATATCAATATCAGGTGCACTTTCCCTATTCAGTTCTTGAATACGAACTCTTTAACATAAACTACTAATCCAATAACATATGTAAACATTACTTTCAGTTGGACTTCATAATCTTTTAACACTCCTGTTCTCTAACCTCAATGATGACTAAGGTTTTTTGCCTACTGGTTGTTTTTTGCATTTTTTCTTTTTCATGTTTAGACACATTTAAGGAAAACCCCACTGAATTCCAATATTTTCTTATGTTTCACAGCACACCTGATGGCTCAAAATCAAACCATAAATGGGTGTTCCCTTATGTTTTGATTATAACTACCAATTCTTTTCTTTTTATCATTGAATTTGTGTCTAGCAATTCAATAGCCTTCCAGTCATTCTTTGATGAACATTCCTTTTATCTTACCTCTTTCTTCTCCATCTGGTGCATGATCATCTTGCAAACTAAAAATAATAAACTTTCAAATTTTGGTGCCATACACTTTTCAGCTAGGTCACTCAGTGATGAATTGTCAGCCTCTGTGTCTCTGCTTTTATCTAAATTCTCTCTTTCATCTAACAAACCCTGCCTGTATACTTCACTTTTCTAAACCTTTCATTAACAAGGCAAACATTTCCAAGAATACTCGATCTTTAATAGTGCATATTATTCTTTCTACAGCTTCATTTAATTTGTGTACCACTGTATAACCACAGGTCTGTGTTCCACATTATTGCTCTTTATCCTCTGCATCTGCAGCTGCCAGAGTTGCTCCTTTTGCACCTCACAGCCCCTTTTTTTTGACTGCACCTTCTGCAACCCACTGTCCTTTGTTTTCTGTTTTTCCATCTACAACTCTCTCTATCCTCATTTCATCACATTCTGTTTTTGTTCTAGTCATTTTTTACTACTTGAACAGCCTCCAGGACATCTAAAAAAGACCCATCTAATCTTGTTATTTGCTTTTTTATGAATTCACCATCTTTCTGTTAGTTATGTACCTTCTGAATCCCCTCGCTTAAACAATCTTTGCTTGTATCCAGTGACTATATTTTTCAGATTCCTAAGTTCCTTTCTCATCTCATGACACTTTTCATGACCATTAACTTGATTTCTGTTTCTGTATTTCAACTTTTAACTATTAACATCTGACTTTTTTTTTGCAACGGTTTCAAATAACACCTTACTATAATTTCTTGGTGATTAATGCATTGTCTCTCTCTCTTGTCTTCTTATGGATCTAGTTACAACTGCTCAGCCTTAGTACTTCCTGATATCAGTGTGAGTAAAACAAGTGAATAAATCAGTGAAGGAGGGCAATGGTGTAATGGTAACAGGTAGAAAAGAGGCAAAGAATAGATGTAGTAAGTATTTTGAAGGGTTGGTCACTATGTTCGATGTTAGGGTGGCAGATGTGGGATGTTAGATGTGGAGGTATGCAGTGGGAGATTCATGGAATGAGGTTTGGTAAAAATAGAAGAGGTGTTGAAAGCATTGCTTAAGATGAAGTGTGGCAAAACAGCTGGAGTGGATGGGATTGCAGTTAAATTTCCTTACAAAGAGATGATTGTGTTGTTAATTGGTTAGTTAGGATTTTCAGTGTATGTATGGCTTATGGTAAGGTGCATGAATGTTGGTGGAATGCATGTACTGTGCCATTGTGTAAAGGAAAAGGGGACACAAGTGAATGTTGAAATTACAGATGCATAAGTCAGTTGAATGTAGATGGTAAGTTGTATGGGAGGACTGAGAGGGTGGTGGCAGGCACAAATTTTCAGACTTGGGAGGAACATTGTGACTTCAGGAGTGTCAGAGGACATGTGGATCAGGTGTCTTCTTTCAAAAATGTTTGTGAGAAATATGCAAAGAAACAGAATGACCTGTATGTGGTGTTTATGGATCTGGAGAAAGCATTTGATGAAAGATTTGACAGAAGTGCTCTGTCAAAGGAGTTACGAATATGTAGTGTGAGAGGAAAGCTGCCAGATGTAGTGAAGAGTTTTTATCAATAGAGTAAGGCATGTGTGCGAGTAGGAGGAGAGGAAGGTGAGTGGTCCCAGGTGAGGGTGGATCTGCATCAGAGGTATGTGATGTCACCATGGCAGTTTAAATTGTTTATGGATAGGGTAGTGAGGAGGTTTATGTGAGAATTTTGGAAAGAGGAGCAGTTATGCATTCTGTTGGGGTGAGTGGGCCATGTAGGCGAGTTACTTTTTGCTTGCTGCTGACATAGCATTGGTGGCAGATTCAAGTAAGAAACTTCAGAAGCTGGTGTGGGAGTTTAGTAGAGAGTGCCGGTAGCAGATTCCAATGATAAACTTCAGAAGCTGGTGTGTGAGTTTGGGAGTGTTTGTGAAACAGAGTGTTGAGTGTATGTATGAATAAATGTAAGGTTATTAGGTTTAGCATTGAAAACAGATCAGGTATTTGGAATGTAGGTTTGAATGGAGATAACTTGGAGGAAGTAGATTATTTTAGATATCTATAAATTTAAGAGCAAAAAATACTACCCATTTATACTTTCATCCATCCATACATATTCGCCCTTTCCTGCATTAGCGAGGTAGCGTTAAGAACAGAGGATTGAGCCTTTGAGGGAAAATCCTCACTTGGCCACTTCTCCGTTCCTTTCTTGGAAAAGCAGAAACTGGAGGGGAGGATTTCCAGCCCCCCGCTCCCTTCCCTTTTAGTTGCCTTTTATGACATGCAGGGAATACGTGGGAAGTATTCTTTCTCCCCTATCCCCAGAGATAATTTATACTTTCTATATATACATATATACATAAAGGAAAATAAATACTACTCACATATTTCCTGTGTGTCATCAAAGGTGACCAATAGGGGCAGGAAACCCTCCCATCTTGTTTTCTAATTTTTAAAAGTTGAAACAAGGATCTAAGCAAGGAGTGCTCATCCTCAAAGGCTCATGCTGGGATGCCTGATTGTGTACAGATGTAACCAGGGTGAGAAGAAAGGAATGATAATATGTATATCTGAGGATAAATAAACTTTACTACTACTCTCTTGTAATAACAAAAGTATGTTCTGTGTAATGACGATAATTTAGATGCAGGACATAAGTGCGTATATGTAATCCACTCAGGATAGGGTGAAGTTTATGTCCTTATAGTTGGCAGTATCACCTCCAGGATCTGTAAATACTGGTCAGCTGTAAACCTGCTTGTAATTGCAACCACTTTTCCAATTTCCATTGAATTGCACACATCCTTACACACTGCAAGTCAAGTTTCCACTTCTTGCCATTTCACATATGTGTTGGTGGGCTTCCCTCATATTGTCTAGTCACTAGTAGTGAGCACATTCATGTGTACTGGAGGTGAATGATTATTCATCTGAGATGATGACCATACCCCAGTATATCAGATCTTTCTTAACGTATTTTTGGGCAAACCATAACCTTGCCTCTCTGTGTAGCTTCATGAGTCTCTTTTTAATGGCTGGTGTCTTGTGGTGATAACCTGCCTCATGCAACCTCCTTCAAACTGTAACTGTGACAGCGGACACATCCAGATGAAGTTGGTTTCGAACAGTAACTGCATTTGTGATGGGATTTCTCTGGGCCTCTTCAATTTCATTCTATCTTCTGGGGTTGTTGTCCTTGTTTCCCTAGATCTAGGATGGTCTGAGAGATTTCCTGATGCCTCCCACCTCGGCACCAATGGTTAACTGGAATTTGAGCATATCCCATCTCCCTTGCTATCACCAAAACTAAGAGAGCAGCATCTCTCAATTCAATTATCTGCCCTCGATGTGCAAGTTTCTCTTGAGAAGAGTTGATATCCAGAGTACTAGTGTTGTCTGAGCTTTGATAAAATCAGCAGCCCCATCAATACCTTGGATTGGGCCGTCCAGGTTACATTATTACCATACAAGCTCTCACTTGTTTCCAATTTACCATACATTATCCACACCATATATTAGTTATAAGCTTATTATATATCTTCATGATTATATTTGTTTTAATAAAACAAGTAGTATTCATTTGTTTTTCTGAATAAATTATAATCATAAACATTTAGGTACCCAAGCCTAAGCCTTTGAAGAAAATGCCTCACATGGCTCTTTCCTATGTTCCTGTTTATAAAAAGGACAAAACTGTTCAAGAGAGGAAGGTTTCCAGCCTAAGCTCCTACCCATGAGCTACCATCAATGACACATGGGAAATGATTTTTTTGTATAGGTTCGTCACTTCCCACGTTAGTGAGGTAGCATCAGGAACCGATGAAGAAATTGCATCATTAACATTCACTCTCAAGCTGTCATGTATAAAGCAATGAAACCAGAGCTCCCTGTCCACAACCAGGTCCCACAGACCTTTCTGTGGTTTCCTATGACCACTTCACATGCCCTGGTTCAGCCCACTGTCAATAACTTGCCCCCTGTATACCAAATCACTTCAATGCACTTTCTTAATCACACACCTTGTACCCTTCTGTATGTTCATGCTGCGAACCTTCAAAGCATCTTTCACTCCAGCCTTCCACCTACTCCTTAGCATCTCCTTTTCCCTTGTCCCCTACAATTGTGACAAACACTCTTAGTCATCCTTTCCTCATTCATCCACCCTTTTTGTCCAAACCATACACCCTCTTAAGCTTTCTTATACATACTCATCTTACTATCACACCTCTCTCTTACCTTATCATTTCTTAATTGATCAACCCTGCTTACACCACACACTGTCCTCAAACATTTCATTTCCAGCACATCAACTCTGCTCCACAAATCTTTAACTATAGCCTGTGTTTCACATCCATGCAGTACTGACAGAACCACTATACCACCTACCATACCCATCTTTGCCCCTAAAGACAGCGACCTCTCTTTCTACTTAATGCGACCTAGACCTTTGCCCCCTCACCTACACAATGGATCACTTCAGCTCCCAAGGTTTCATTTACTGCCACAGCCAATCCCAGGTATCTAAAACTTTTCACTTCCTCCGGGTTTTCTCCATTCAAACTCACATTCCAAATAACATGTCTCTTTACACTGACAAACTAAAAACTTTGCTAATAGTCACAATCACTCTCAACTTTCTTTCACACAGTATCCCAAACTCAAACACCAGCTTCTGCAGTTTCTTAAACGAATCAGATCACCAGTGCTGTGTCATCAGCAAACAATAAATGACTAACTTCACAGCCCCCAAAAAGAGAGAGAGAGAGAGAGACTGCTTGCTTGCTCCTCTCTCCAAGACACTTGCATTCAACTCCCTAAACACCCCATCCATAAACAAAACAAACAGCCATGGTGACATCACACATCCTTACTGCAGACCAACCTTCAGCTGGACACATTCAACTTCTCTCTACCTACTCACACACACACACACACACACACACACACACACACACACACACACACACCTACTCTTGATAAAAATGCCTTACTACTTCTAACAGCTTCCTCCCACACCATATATTTGTAGCATCTTCTACTGAGCAACTCTATCATATGCTTTCTCCAGATCCATAAAGTCCACATACAAATCCATCTGAATCTCTGAGCATTTCTCTCCCACATTTTTCAAAGCAAATACCTGATCCACACTGTTCATCCCCAGTCTGATGCTCTGTGAACGCCACCACTCTCTCAATCACCACTCTTCCATACAACTTACCAAATACACTCAACAAACTTATACCTATGTAATTCAAATATTCATCTTTGTTGCCCTTGCCTTCATACAATAGCACTATACAGGTATACCACAAATCCTCAGAAACCTCAGCATGAGCCATACATACACTGAAAATCCACTCTAACTAATCAACAACAATGTCACCCCAATATGCTCCAGCAATCTTGCCACATTTCATCTTATATAAGGCTTTAGCAACCTGTTCTCACTAAACCACTTGCCATGACTTTCAGTTCACATACCTCCACAACCGAAACACCCAATATCTATCATCCTATTATCAAACACATTTGACATTCCTTTGAAGTACTCACTACATCTCCTCTTCATCTTATCTCTGCCTGCTAACAACTCCTATTTACCCCATTCATCAATGTTCCCATTTTTGTTTTTCTCACACTATTAACTTCCTTCAATAACATCTTATTCTCCATGAATTTTGTTGATATTTGCTCACCCCAATTCTTATTTGTCCACTTTTTCAGCTCTTGCACCTTCCTCTTGACCTCCTATGCCTTTCTTTTGTAATCTCCCACTGACTCACACTGCTTCCCTATAAGTAATGCCCATACACCTATATTTTCTCTTTCATTAGCAACTTCTACATCCAACCGCTCACTACTCTTCCTCACTTGTCAACCTCCTATCTTCTGCATGCTATGCACTTTTCTAGCATATACCATTACTACTCCCCTAAATACCTCCTATTCCTCATCCACTCCCCAAGCATCATTTCCTTTCACATCTTGCCATTCTACACTAAATCTCTCCTGGTAACTCTCTACACAAGCCTATTTTCCAAGCTCAGTTACTTCACAACCCTCTTCTCAACCATATCATTTTCTCTCTTCTGAAAACCTCTACAAATCTTCATCCATGCATCCACCAGGTAATGATGAGACATCTCACTAACTGCCCCTCTCAACACATTCACATCTGAGTGTCTCTCTTTTGCATGCCTATCAATCAGCATGTATCCAATAATGCCCATCAACCATCTTTTCTACTTCATTTATACTTACATATGTCCCTCTTCTTAAATGAGGTATTCTCAATCACCAGCCCTTTTTCAGCACACAGCTCCACAAGCTGTTTATCATTTCCATTTACATCACTGAATATCCCATGCCCCCAATTATACCCTCAACTGCCACATCGCTCACATCTGCATTCAAATCATCCATAAAAAAAACCAGATCTCTCACATCAAAACTGCCGACACACTCATTCAGCTCAACCCGAAACACTCACCTCTCTTCATCAGACTTCATGTGACCAGGTGCATAAGCACTAATAATCACCCAAGTCTCGTAATCCACCTTTATTTTCACCCACATCAGTCTGGTCTCACTTCCTTACAATCTTTCACACATATCCATAACTCCTCCTTCAGCAGAAGTGATAAATCTTCCTTAGCTCTTGCCCTCACCCTCACACTAACCCTTGACTTTACTCCTAAGATATTCCTAAACCATTCCTCCCCCTTACCACTGAGCTTTGTTTCAATGAAACATACTACCTCCCTCTCACTTCTTATCTTGGTTATATCCAAGCATATTCAGACACCCTAGCCTAAGCCTTTAAAATCTTCAACTAATACAATTAGCTAAGAAACCTACTAGAGATGAGAAATTTTAGATTTAAATCTAGCTACAAATGAGGATCTCATTAACAATGTTGAAGTCTGGTACAAGTGATCACCAACAAATTACTTTTGAGTTAACTTTCAACACTGTTTGTAATGCTAAGCAATACAAGTCGGAAAAAAAACTTGCAAATTTTAGAGACCTTGACAGGCAAATGTAGGATGATATCATTAATGAAAGCAATATGGACATAGTTTTGGACAGCTTCAGTTAAATGTTCAAAACAGTAGAGGGACCATGTGATCCAATGCATGGTAGACAGTCTTTTTCTAATGCAAAACCAAAATGGTGTAACAATGACATAAATAGTGTCTGTTGTCTAAGAACTCAGCACTTTAGTAAATCAAAAAGACCACTAACCATATGACAGAGCAAATCATTAATTAAACAGTCCAAGGTAATTACGATCCAAAGACAATGAGAGGCAAAAAAATGAGACAGTTAAACCTTTGATTACTCTTTTCAATAAATCATTTCCTATGGATAAAGTTCCAGATTGTAAACCATATAGAGTAACACCACATAATAAAAGATTCTCAGAGTGTTTTTTGACAAAATCATTCATGTCTGACAAATCTGCTTAATTTCTTTAATGACATAATCAATACGTACGATGTAAGCAAAGTACGTAATCTTATTTATTCAAATTTTCATAAAAGGATTTGATGAAGTTCCATATCAAAAGTTACAAACAAAAGTTAAGTTATATGGTATAGATGGGGTTGTACTTCGGTGGTTAGGAAATTGGTTGACTGGCCACAAGCAAAAAGTAGTGATTAATAGTCAAGCCTCAGAATGGTTAAACATGACAAGTGGTGTGCCACAAAAATCAGTCTTGGGACCAGTTCTCTTCCTCATATATATTAATGATACTGGCAATGGGTTGCACAGTAAGATATCAAAATGCACAGACAATAATAAGTTGGGAAAGAAACCTGCAACAGAAACTGAATGTCTGCAGCTTCAAATGGATGCAGACCAGCTGATGGACTGGGTTCACAAGTTGCAAATGAATTTTAGTATCGATAAGTGCAAAGACTTTCATATCAGAAGTAAAAATGAAAAGGCAAGTTACAGCATGAATTCTCTTGAACAACAAAAGGTAAATGGGGAAAAAATGGGTGTAACAATCTCTGGTGATCTAATGCCAAGTAAACAGTACACAGAAGCAGTTAAAAGTGACAAAATTCTTGAATTTATACATAGGGATATTGAAGTAAAGTCAAGGGAAATTATCCTTACTCTTTACAAGTTGCTGATGTGTCCCCACCTTAAAAACTGCATTCAGTTTTGGTTGCCCTACTTAAGAAAGGACAGAGAGAATGGAGACAGTACAGAAATGAGCTACCAATTCCCAGAAAAAGAAACAAATCCTGGAATGAGAAATAAATCCTACAAAAGCTGACCAAATGACTTATGTCTATTTAGTTCTGAAAAGAGAAGGTTAAAAGGTGGTCTAATGCAGGCACTCAAAATTATCAAATGCTTTGATAATTTTGGTCTAATGAGCTTCTTATAGAGAGATTTATCTGCTTTCAATCTCAATAATGGCTACACACTCATGAGAAAACATTTTACCTCGAATGAGGTGAAGTACTTTTCTTCAACTAGATTGTTATTATATGAAATGGTTTACCAATCAGAGTGGGCGTTAGTACCACAGATACATTTATGAACTGACTTGATAAATAATTCACTTCAAATCCAAGACTGGAATTATTTGCACCTCCCTACCTACAAGAAAATTTTACATTATTTTTCTGTTTTAAATATGTATGTCTTCCTACTCTTACCACACTGATTTATGAGTTTCATATCTCTTTCTCTACCATAAACAGCCTCAAACAGACAAAAGTGGTCTGTTGTAGTTTGAATTTATTTGTATTCTTTGTATAAAGGAGAGAGTTTCCAACCCCTGCTCCTGCTCCTCTTTGTTACCTTCTATGACACAGAGGGAATATGTGGGAAGTGTTCTTTCTCCTCTCCCACGGGATATTTACATAGCTATATCCTTCTTACTATTTAACCATGCCTGGTATCAAAAGAAATATTTCTAAAAGTACAATAAAAAGAATGATAACTTCCATGTTTTGGATCACTCACCTATCCATTTCAGTTCACTGCATCTACGAATATAACACTTTTGATATATACTCAAAGCTAAAGCAAATATATATTATCTCATTTATGCCATTCAATCCAATCAAACCTTCATTCAGATCCAGATCCTGATTCTGATCACATAAAACTTATAATACTAACAAGTGTTTCTCTTCCACCCCCCCACCCCAACCAATACACCTTACATCTGCCACTCTATCATC
>JAYMFT010320219.1:0-10011 GCA_038088735.1 Panulirus argus | reverse complement strand
ACACCCTCTTCTGCTCTCTCAACCACACTCTTTTTATTACACACATCTCTCTTACTCTTTCATTACTTAATCGATCAAACCATCTCACACCACATAATGCCCTTAAACATTTCATTTCCAGCACATCCACCCTCCTCTGTAGAACTCTATCTAAAGCCCATGCCTCGCAACTATATAATATTCTTGGATCTACTATTCCTTCACACATAATCATTTTTGCTTTCTGAGATAATGCTCTCTCTTTCCACACATTCTTCATTGCTCCCAGAAACTTCGCCCCCTCCTCCACCCTGTGACTCACTTCTGCTTCCATATTTCTATTCGCAGCCAAGTCCACCCCCAGTTGTCTAAAACATTTCACTTCCAGTTTTTCTCCATTCAAACTTGCATCTAAAGATGTTAATTCATTTGAATTTTACATGATGTATACATCACCAAAAACATACCCTCAGCTAGTTTCAAATGCACTGAGGATAGTATTTGTCTTTCCTGGTACTTACATGTGTGAACAGTTATCTAAAAAAAATCAAAATTGTTAAACATAAAGGGCAAAGTGGTCTTGCTGCTATTCATCTAACAAACACACTGTGTTGCCTGCCCAATCATGAAAACAGGTTAAGATGTTCTCAAGACACATCAGTGCCATACATCACATTAATAACCCTGAGTCCTAATCTTTTTTTAGTAATTTGTATTAAGTACAGCTACGTATGTGCTTTGAACCAATTTGTAGTTATATATCACATGATTACAATATGAATTTTTTCCATAAATATACCTGAATTACCTTTAAAGTTCTGAATCTATTCTAGTTACTAATAAAATACAGTTCTCTCAGCTACAACAGTATAGTAGGAAGTCTCATACACACACACACACACACACACACTGTGGCCTGCCATAGGGTCAAAATATTCAAGAATGGCCCATTTGTATAAAAATTTTGGCTAACCATGCTCTACTTTTACAAGAGAAGTCCTCTCTAGGTGGGCAAGGCTTTGAATCTAAGGGAAATTGTGGGGTAAAACTATCTAAATGCTCATAGTGTAGGGAACTGATTGGTACCACTTTCATAAAGATCTATCACCTAAACAGGAGGGATACCAACAGCACCCCAAATCAATTGGCAAATGTCCTCATGCAAAGTATAAGGAAATTGTCCTACAGATGGATGACACATAATATCCATCACGTACTCTGTTCAGATTCTACAGAGCTTTATTCAGTTTTAAAATAAATTTACACACTGAATAAATTTGTAATATAAAATGGCTAATTTCCCTTAATGTTGAAGGATTGCATTTCAATGGATGGTGCTATGCAATGAAACAGTCAATATGTAAACACAAATGAATCCCAGTTTTGCAAATATGAAGGATGCATTCAGATGTCGAAAAACAGAAAGGGATAGAAATACTGAAAAAAAAAAAAACTTTTCTAAATATTTTTCTTATTTGATGGCCGTTTCTTGTGTTAGTGAGGTAGCACCAGAAACAGATGAAGGAAGGACACATCTGTTCATATCCATTCTCTAGTTGTCAAGTGGACTGCACTGAAACCACAGCTCCCTATCCACAACCAGGCCTCAAAGACTTTTCCATGGTTTATTCCAGATGCACCACATGCCCTGGTTCAATCCATTGGCAACATGTCGACCAAAGGTAAACCACATCAATCCAACTTGACCTATTCCTTGCACGCCTTTCACCTTCTGGTATCTTCAGGCCCCGATCACTTAGAACCTTTTTCACTCCATCTTTCCATCTCCAATTTGGTGTCCCCTTTCTTCTCTAAACATCTATTTTACTTACCTAGTTAACATCATCTGAAATAAGTTATATTTAACAAAAATGCTAAAATATTAGCCAAAATATTGTATGATACTCATTGACAATTGATATTACTTGTACCTGTCTATCTATCTACAGCACCTGCAGAAAGTCTGAGGAACTGGTAAAAAAAAAAAAGCTTTCATTTTCCTTATTTTAATACTTAGTGGGGCCACCACATGTCTTCAAAACAGCTTGTATGCATAGTGGCATGGAGTCAGTAAGATTTCTGCAGTAATCAAGGTCAATTCCTTTCAACCAGATGTCTCTGATGGCTTCAAAAGGGTGAGGAATTGAAGAGATGTTCCTTTCTTAAAGCTTCATGTAAGACCACAGCTCCTCAATGGGATTCAGGTCTGAAGAATTTCCAGGCCATTGAAGGAAGTTCACCTGCTGGTCTGACAACCATTACATTACCTTTTTTGCCTACTGACATGGTGCACTGTCTTGCATAAAGAAGTTGCAACAGTGCATCTCATAAAAATTTATCATGTGGTCATGAAGAACTTCAATGTAGCAGTCTCCATTCATTGTGATGTTCTTGGGTAGCACATGAAATCCCCAATGCCCTAACTCTCCACTGAAGCAATCCTAAATCATAAGTGAGTCTGGGTGTTTGACAGTCATTTGCACATAATGGAGGTCAAGGGGATTCATGTGTGAGGGATGTCTCAACCTGCCATGCCTCACTGCAAAGTTGACTCATCGCTTCATAAGACCTTTCTCCATTCCTCAACAGTGAAAAGTTTGTAGTTCCTTGCAAAACTGAGATAAGTAGCAAGCATCTTGCGAGTCAGTATGGGTTTTCTGGTCTGGGAATAAAGAGGCAGGTTCAGGTGTTTCTGGCAGTGCTCTTGAATGGTGCATTCTGCAACACTTCCGAGGAGGGTGGGCTTGTTTCAACAGTCTTGCTGTGATAGTGTGGATTTATCAATACTTGCCTCTCAATAAGCTTGTCAGTAGTTGCTTAAGTCTTTCTGGGACACCATGGAACAGATTCACGAGGTGGAACTTCACCTTGTGGGATATTCTTGGCTTTTGCAACAAGGCTGTATATGGCTGACTTGCTCACCCCCCCTATGCTGACAAATCTCCTTAACTGACATTTTTGTCTCCCTTAGGACAAGAATCCAAGCCTTTTCTTGTTGGGTGAGGTTCTTGTGCCCCATTCTATTTATTGCTGCTACCATTTTGCCACAAGGCAGGGCTTGTGCACAGTGCTCACTGCAGGAAATCTAGAGAAAAATGTCCGTAGTCCACATATGGGTGAGGCAGAAAGAAAAGACAGCTACTAAAGCGGTGGTTCACTACACAGCCATCAATAACCCTAGTGGTACCTAAGCAGGTAGTACTGGTAATATACAGTAATCCCTTGATTTAATGGACACCAATATAACAGATTTTGGATTTAACAGACTAGGCAAATAATAACACATTAATTAATAATAATTTAGGAAATCAAAAATAAAAAAACTTTCAAGTGCTGCACCATGCACATTTCATATCGCACTTGTTTTTGGTAGTGTGGGGTATACTCACTTTGTTTCGGTCTTGATCTGCCTCAGGCTATTTGCGGTCTGGTTGTATACAGAGAACTGTGACTTTACTTACTAAATAATTCTGCAGTCCTTATAATTCAAAGTGGCATCAAGTGATGGAGGAGTTAAAAGAAAGCACGTAAATTGTATATTGTATACTGTATCAAAGAATGGTTAAATTTGATTTAATGGACTTTCAGCATTATTGGACACTCCCTCCCCCACTATTAGTTCTTTACATCAAGGGATTACTGTACCTACCTGAACACTGGCTGGTTACTAGCTACTATCTACTTTACTTGTACCATTCTCATCAAAATATCTTATAAGTACTATGATGAAATGGTAGACATGTTATAAGGCTACCTTTTGGTCAACATTCAGCTGCTGGAAGAGGGTTCTTTCCTGTTTGTATATATTCCACTTCTTTTCTTTGTTCCTGAAGTAAGGAATACAATTCAAGTATGACAATGAATTGCTTCATCAGAATGATTAATTGCATACAGTCATTATTAGCCCCTTTCTCAGTACCTCCTTCTTGCAGGAGAATGATTTTTCATTTCTGCTAAAGAAATCTACTAAATGGTAAACTTTTCTTGTCATTACATCTTTGGATTGAATATTCTCCAACCTGGCATGGCACCTTAAAAGTGACTACTTCCAGTTACAAAAACTAGAGCATAAAAGTAGAGAAACAAAGACTAAGAGAAAATAAAAAGGAACATTTACTATGTATCTTTCTAACAATAACACTCATTTAACCACTAAATAACTCTCGATCATTACATTACTGCATATGGGGATGAACATACTGGGACCTTTCAATTTTAGCAATAGCTACATTCTTGGGAATGGGTTGCATAAATAAAAAATGTGTAAAACAAATAATGTAAGTAATGGAGATTAGGGGGTTTTGTTATTAATAAGCCAGAATCAAATATCATACCAGTGAAAAACTACAATATAAAAGTACCAAGAAATATATAATATTATAATATACAAGCTGTACAATGAAATTCTATGGGTTAAAACAGAATACAACAAACTTTGAATCCTGGTGCACTCTTCTTTTCAAGGAACATATAAAATCTCGAGGGCATTCACTTCCAAAATAATTCAGTCTTGTCCAAAATAAAAATCTGCTTACGAAAATAACTACCTTCCTCAATGATGTTTTGAGGGATCCCAGGAAATTTATGGCAGCAATGACATCAGCAAAAGCAGCCTCAACAGCTATTTTAATGTTGTAGTAATTGTAACATTTCCTAAAATTCACAAAGCAACCAGGACTTGCTTGACATGTCTTCTCTGCTCCTCTTCCACTGCCAAGTCATCAAATATGCTCCAGGCATTTGCTGATATCACAATCATGCTGTCGAGAACATTTTCATCAGTCTGATACAGATTCCTTGTGCTCCACATTCATGCCATTCTCTCCATAATTGAAGTTTGGGAATATGGAGTCTTAGAAGCACTGCTTAATGTTCCACTCTTGGCACTCTCCCTGATCTTTTCTGCACTACTACAAATAGTCCTTAAAGTACTTTCACCAAGTCCAAGGGCACGTTTCTATTAGCTGCTTGTTCACCTCTCATAATGTTTAAGCAAATCCATCTTAAACTCAGTGATGATGGCATAACACTTCCTAGCACCACTGGTACCATTAGAACTTAATAGAGGCTATGTTGGCATGATGCAAGGGGCAAAATGTTGACAGTAAGTAGCATACTGCAACATATAATATCGTAGCACTCCATGACTATTCACAGCATGCACAGTGCGCTTCTCACACAGCACTCTCAATGCTAAACCACTGTGCTGCCAGCCCAGTGATGATCATGTTATCCCAAAATTAAGCCTCCATAAATTAAAAAAAAGGTGTAAATGGACCAAGCGCATTTTTCTTATAACAGTACAAATCACATATGTCTTAATTGAGAGGTACCTGTAAAGCTCTACGAATCTGAGCAAAGCACCAGGTGGACATTTTCGTATAGCTTACTGCAGAATAGCAATTCAAGTGACATTATGCATGAGCAAGACCCAAGCAAATGACTTCAGGAAGCTGTAGGTGTCCCATACAGGTCACATTCTAACAAATCTATTGACATTTGAACTTACTGCTTACCTCTTGAATCTAATTATGCATTGCGCTATCCAGTGGAGGGCTTCTCCTCAATAACAAGGAAAATTAACCATTGCTGGATCCCATATGTGATCTGGATGTTCAGACAGGCATGTTATTTTCAGTTTTAATAGTCAGTATTTTACATCACTTTATCATCAAACCCCACATTTATCCTTTCCCTTATAACCCTACTTGATATTGAGCTATTCATTGTCAAAAGATAAGAAATGATAGTGGTAGTCTAAAAACCAAACACATACTTCCTAATTATAGCTACATCAAACAAAGAATTCCAAAAAATAAGAGGAGAATGAAGAACCCAAGACTAGGACATGCATATCTGCTTTCTGATTTATTACATATCTGTTTACTAAACAAATTAAACTCCATAGAAATTAATTAAATCACAGGTGGATGTATGCTGCCAAATACCCAAAGGACCAGCAATTTGTGAAGGGCCTTGTTCTTTGCACCAGGCCTGAGAAAATTACTTATGGATACCATAGGCAGTCCTCCTGCTCATGTTCTACCTGATGGGTTTCAATGAAAGTGCTACCAATCAATCACTTACACTCTTTACAGTTCAAACTGATTGTTTTTACCCTACTATTCCTTGATAATGTCTCAGAAAGAGGAAATGCATGTTCTCATTGATAGATTTTGAGAAAAGTGATACCATTATTCTTTTTTTTTTTAATGTTGAAGGCTCCAGTCATGGACAAATGTCCACATCAAGGCCAAGCAATAATTGAAATATAGAGAGAATTAAGAAAGGGAGAAAAAAAGACAGGGAAAGTATTTACAAATTTTTGAGAAAGTGAAAAACATGTCTCTTGAAATGAGTCAGGTTATAGTTATTGGGAAAGACATGAGAAGGTAGAGAGTTCCAGAGCTTCGACGTGCCTTCCCTAGATTTAATGACAATGGTGCACGATAAACATTTAGTCTGTCTACGGATGGTGCTGCATATGCCAGTAAGAAGCTTGGTAACTGACTCGTGTCTATGTGCGGGAAAAAAGTACAAATGTTTGTAAAGTGGGACTTTATCTCTTGACATATTTGGTGTTCACCTAAATTGCGTAAACACTGGATATTTAGTTTCTTTTTCTGGCAACCTAAAACAGATTTTAAGTCTTTTGCAAATTTGGTTGAGTTAACAGAGTGTTGCTCTATTTTCTGTGCAGTCATTTTCTTTGTTTTCTTGATTTCCATTTACACCTAATTATACAAGTGTCTCCATTGGTCAACTCTATCACGATCCCACGCCCTCCGCCGGTCTTCCATCGTCTTAAGAATTTTCGCTGTTATCCACGGTTTGTTGTTGTCACGTATGCGCTGCCGATGTTGTGGAAAGCATTCGTGGTACTTATCCATCAGCATCCGGTCTAGCGCTGCCGCCTCCTCATCCACGTCGACCGTGCCAGGGATTTCCCTCCATCCCTCGTGGGTAATCCACTGCCCGAACTGCCGAACTGCTGAATCCAAGCGGGGTCGGTGGGTCCTCACTGTGTAGACCCAGGGTGTATGAGTCGTGGTGGGACGACCAACAACACATTTGCGGCGGCTCAGGCCAATTGGTGCGTAAAGTTCGCTCGACGCATAGCACTCCGCATCCGTTAATATGAGATCCAAAACTGATTCCATATGCGTTGGCTCATTTACGATACACCGAAGGTTTAAGTGATTGGTAAATCAAATAGTCTTTTATCTAAATTGTTGCAGTCTCCCAGAAGCACCACTCTTATGTCACTGTAGGCAAGTCATATCGCGTCAACACTGGTGATTAAATGCTCTATGAATTCATCATGCGAGTCAGCACCGGAAGAATGATAGAGGCTACACACCGCTATTATCTTAAAGTCCCCTGTGAAATTTTCTTGGATCCCTGCCCACACACATAACAGTTTTGTTGGCACTTTTATGTTCATATGGAAACTTGACAATGAGTCTTTAATAAACAGCGCCACACCTTCACCACGCGATCCTTGTTTAGTAGTTGGAAACCTGGCAGTTCGTAAAGGCACGCAGGTTTATTAGCGGAAAACCAGGTCTCACTCACACTCACAATGTCCGCTTTCAACGAAAACACTCGAGCATAGAATTCTTCAAAAATCTACTAAACTTATGGAAACTTCTCATGCAATTCACTTTTTTTTTCGTTACTATAAAAATCTAAGTAAATTTCATGGGATGTAGAGACGTCTATGTCTGTAATTCTAGATTCTGTGAAATATCTTCAATACAGCATTAGTTCTGACAGAGTGTGCTAGAAATTACAGCCAGTGTAGTTAATGATTTGAGGTGGAGTGTGAGATAAGCTATGAAAGGATGTTAACGAGGAACATCCCTTGTGCCACTTACTTTGCAGATATGTCGACTTTTCGTATAGGGAAGAAAAGGTGCTTAACGCATCGAAAAATGTCCGTAATTGTAATAGGAGTGTGAAAAAGAATCAAAAACAAAAAAATGGTGATACTATCTAGGGGAGGAGGGGGGACGTACAGAGAAGCCAGTTTCTTGTGTCCTTATTTTGTTCTCGTAATGGTTTTGGTAGAGTAATCTAACTCCGACCGTACCAGTCTTCCACAGATACATTTAGGTCTTCAGATGCAATTACTTGTTTGTACAGTTTTGGAGAGAAAGTTTCACTCCCTTGGGGCCCCATCTTGAACATTCATTTTTGTTTTTTTTACACAAACGACGAGATCTTGCCGCTAAGCAAGGCAAGAGCGAAGCGCTCATTGTAGGAAAATATAGAGTTAGAATAAAGAATCGTGTGT
Source organism: Panulirus argus (assembly GCA_038088735.1). Taxonomy (NCBI): domain Eukaryota; kingdom Metazoa; phylum Arthropoda; class Malacostraca; order Decapoda; family Palinuridae; genus Panulirus; species Panulirus argus. Next base: position 1,736 of record JAYMFT010320219.1, on the reverse strand, counting down.
GGTATATGTTGGTAAGTGTTATGTAAGATGGAGCGGGTGTGTGTGTGTGCACTGAATGCCAACAGCCTAAGTGTAAGTGAGGCAGAAAGTAAAGACAGCAACCTTGGATAGAGACGCTAACTTGACATCTACTATAGTATTGGATTCTGCGCCGATGTTACCAACCCTCCCATGGCCCAGGCGGTGATACAATACCTCCCAGTTCACTTGTTGCCTGCTGCCCTCCACCTTTCACACAGACCTGTTTTCTGGTTATCTCACAGATTGATATTTTTGTTAACTTTGCTGTGTTTTATTGTTTTCTTAAACCAATTCATTCGTGAAGCTCTGAAAAAATGGTGGTAAATATGTATTCTAGTTTCGCTAAGGAGTTGTTTTGGATTTTCTAGACCCTTATATCAAAGGACTCATGTCAGAACCAACTAAGAATGGAGCAGCTCAGCATTAATTTTTATTTCACAATATTAGATAAGGCGGTAGCGGTGAGGGCAATGAGGGTCAGGGCAAGTGTGCGGTTTATTATCGTAAAAGGTGGTGAAATACTTGCAGAAGTCGACAGAATCTGTGGAAAATTCTCCTTTCTTCCCCTACCACCTGAAATATATTTAATTCTTTATATGTTACGTATTTCGTCGGCGATTTATTTTTTTCTTTTCCTTTGTTCGTACGTTACTGCTAGATTTGCCGAATTTTCCAAGAAAAGTATTTGCAAAATCGACATTAGTACAAATATCAGTTCTAGTTGGCGATAAGATCAGTTTTAACTACATTAAGTCCACCGGTGTCCCGGGAGAGCCCATATCCGTTTCCATCTTGAAATTTAGGAAAAAAAAAATGTGTTAGGTTAAAGTTGTCAAACCAGTCAACCCGTCCCAAACCGAAACCTAGTAGCTACACCTGCCGACCTCTTCGACCTAAACCTACTTCAGCGTTACCCAGAAGCGACGCAAGATAAAGAATATCGAAAATAAACTAATCGGCAATATATCGTTTGACCAACTGGTGCAGAGTATTGGACTGAAAAAAATTATTACGCGTGTTTTAATGTTTTAGCAGAAATACAAGTAAGATAATGGCGTCTGCTTTTTCTTATGCGCTGTAGTGAAAGTGTTGGCAAGTAGTACATTCGTTCACTTGTCGCGTGGGCTAGAATGTTAGCTGGAATTGCTTTCCTGGCCTACTTACGAACAAACCACCTAAAGAACACACCATGACGCTGGTATATTTCGACTAATGTTATTAAAGAATAAGGTATATTTCGCCTGTTAGGGGAAGTCTCGTGAGGTTTTCACAGGTTCCGTTGGTTTCTCAGATACCGTACCTCACCAGCTCGTACAGTAATAAACCCCAAGTTGTCCCTGATCTTCATAGCCCGCACCACTATCGCCTTACTCGGTATCTTAGATAAAGACTAATGTTCCAAATCCTTCAAGCTTCGGAGTTCCGTTTTCGTGTTGCTTTACTAAGTGGCAGAAACCCATTGATTTGCGTTTCTTCAAAATCCATGTTTATTACTGTTTTCTGTTGTTTCATTAATCCATGAATTCACTTATTTCCTTTGTTCATTGAATGCAATAGTTCTCTTTATTTTTCTTTTAAATAACTACGTCACATCTTTTATCATTGTTATTATAGCCATTATTACCTCTGAAAACAGTAGTTGGGAATCCTTAAGTTAAATCGGTTGGCAAGAGTTTTTCATATATATATATATATATATATATATATATATATAT
>JAYMFT010320208.1:0-10011 GCA_038088735.1 Panulirus argus | reverse complement strand
ATCAACATATACATATATACATACATACACATACACATACACACATGTACATATTTAGACTTGCTCGCCCCCATCCAATCCTGATGCCACCCCGCCCCCCGGGAAAATAGCATTGCCAACCCCTGCGCCGGCGAGGTAGCGCCAAGAGACAGCTGAAATGGCCACATTCGCTCACACTCAGTCTCTATATATATATATATAGCAAGGACGGAGAGGAGGACTTGTTCATATCTGATATGCGTGATTCAGGAAGTAACAATATGAGGATATATATTTACTGTACATCTTGTGTCAAGAAGAGAATATTCAAGACTATTATATATCGTGCCGGATATGTCCTTCACAAAATCTGTATAGAAAAAATAACATGCATGTCTGTATGTGATTTCCCTCTTGATATTTGATGAAGCACTCTCAACTTCTATTTGTATGGTATCAAAATCTATATGTCCCATTGCTAGGTGAGCAAACAAGAGAAAAATTTAATGCTGTAGTTGGTATATGCACATTTCTTAAACATATCTACTACAAACATGACTATGCAAGGAAGGAATGTAAGGACAGTGTAACGTGGAGAATTTTTTTGCTGTGGCCACCCCCTGATGGGAGTTCCCAGAGGGAACGGGCATCAGAGATAGATATGTAGATAAAGCATGACCAGTGAACCAAATTTATCATAAACTATGATGTTTACCACAAATAAGATCCTGATTAAAAGATTCCAGTGCAATGCTAGTGTTTGTGTATGCCAGTAACTGCTGTTACTTCAGCCTGTGAAGAACTTAGGAAACAAATTCTAAATTCTATAATTCCCATTTATTAAGTTTCAGGACAAAGAGTGTTTCCAGCAATATTTCATGAAAATGTGACAGAAATGGTAGGCAATACCAAAAGATTTTATCAGTGAATAAACACTTCCAGTATTTACATATCAAATCATAATAAAGAAATTAACTATACATAAATTTTTGTTAGGCCCATTTTACTAGCTCCTGAGGAGGGAGACAGGACTAAGGTCTTGCTCTACACCTGTATCTGGAACATCTTCCTCTTCTCCCTTGGACCCCTCATGTAGAAGAATGTATTCTCTGGAGCTATAACCAAACTTCACAACATCTTTCTCCAGCAACTCCACAAATCGGCGAGGCTCAATCCTACGGTTGTTGATGTATGTCCCATTGGCCGATTCAAGATCCAGAATGTATGGCTTCACTGTTCGACCTTTACAATAAGAAAAATAAAAGCAAATAATTTTCTGCCCATGTTCAAACATATATTAAACATGTGCAGTACTTAAGATGGGCATCAATGCCAAATTCAGCAAAGTTAAAACAAGCTTAAAAGAAAAAAACATTATGGAAAACTTTAGGGTAACAATGGATGTTTACAAGCATAGGTATAGACTTCTGAAAGTTTAGGCATTTTTCAATTCAATTCTATATAAAAAAAATTCTTACTTTATAATGCATCATTTTCCTTTGCATCTCTTCCTCCTGCAATACAGGATGAGGTATTTGCAGTGCAGAAAAAATGCTCTGATCATATAAAAAATACATAGCAAAACTTGCATAATTCTTTTTCATTTCTAATTCTAATATACCTCTCTCCATGCCCTTCACTACTTTAATACCTTCTCAATTTCTCCTCAAACCCTTTTATATTTTCCTTCTGCACTTCTTATACAGTCAGAATTCTGATTTTAGCTGTGAGTGTACTTGAAACTGGTGTCTCCCTAAGTCAAACCATCATGAAATAAGGCAACTGTTTTCATTAATTATTCCACCTAAAATCACATGTACATGAAAAATTTTCTACCAAAGGAAGTAGATTAATGCAAATTATGTATTTCTTGTGATTTACTCCAAATGTTGCAAGCACAGATCAGGGAATCATTTGAGTTTAAAAAAGATGGGGAAGACATAGGAGATTGTAGTAAATAAAACTGCAAAAACTGATCAAATGGAAGAGGAGGGAGCATTTCTAATTGGGCGAATACAAAATTTAGAGACTAAGATGGTCACATGAGAGGTTCAGGTTCAGCATAAAGGAATCTTTAAGCCAGTTAGGGTAATCTGTCAGTCTTAAGTACGAGTTCATGCCAGAACGTTACCTACCCAGAATTGATATTTTGGAAGAAGAAACACAAAATGATCCTAGTATCACTCTGATTTGAAAATACTTATACATAAGTATTAGAGGTTCTATGCAAGGAATACTAAGGGTATATGTTTGTCTCTTCTTGAGGTAAGGATATTCTCAGAAGTTTAATGAAGTCAACAACAATTACATGGCATTCATTGTCCGTAAAATGAGTTGGCCAATTGGCTCTGGTTGTCTATTTATGCCACTAAGCACAATACACCTCTTATCTGACATACATAATTGTAAACAAATCTAAGCACAGCACACTACACCAAACACAAAGCTTTACCTTTAGTTCCATCCTCTCGATTGTAAGAGACAAGTCGGTATTGTAGGACGGCATGTTGCTTAGAGCAGGACGGGTGGTCTGTGGGAATGTCTGCTACCTTACGGTCTCGGCCGATAAGATATGCGCTCTGACGATGAAGTGGGAGGAATGGTAGATCTTCATCACCTTTGAAAATGTACCTGTGAAACAGAACACAAGGCAATGTTTTCATCTGCATTATAGAAATATTAATACCAAGAATCCAAATTCATGCACTGGTTAGAATTTTACAGCATACAACTTCTCAAAATACCTTCCACCTATTCATCCAAGATAAAGATGGAATAAGATTGAGAGGGAAAAATGTTATCCCAGCCAAAGGTTTGGATAGTTGAGAACTATTAAATGAAAAAAATGACAAATAAAGAAACAAAAAAAAAGACTAAACAAAATTATTATCCACCAACACACACACATTCACACGAAACATAAATGTACGTGACAAGGACATGATGTACTATGCAAGAGGAGCTTGAGAAAATGGGAAAGTCTACAGTATCATCAACATGTCAAATTGACAGAATTTTTCAATGAGCTTTTCCACAGTAAACTAATACATGCACACATTTAAAAATCTTAAGGCTATCTTACCATCTCCACCGTCGTTTAGGTTTCCTGGCCTCAGGTGGTTGCGAATATTTAATGACAACACCATTATAAGTGTTGCTATCTTCTGTCAGCTTTCCAGAGAGTCCCATATTGGGCTTATGCTTCTCCTCTCCTGGTTTTGAATCATCTTCCTTCATATCATAATCATTATTTGCAACCCCCCAGCCTGACCTGAAATGATGAAACAAGAGTGCTTGACAGAGAAAAAAAATTCATTTGAATTATTTAAATCTTGTACCAAATTCATTCACTCTTCTACCTCTTTTAGATATGTATTTTTCACTTTTATCATTACATCTAATCACTAAGTTTTCTTAAGCTTTACAAACAATCCTCTAATCTCTATACTCCTCTAATTCTATACACTCATACAAGCCTTTTTTTCTACATACATAATTCTTTTAAAACCCCAAATTATTCTCTCTATACAGCATAATATTATGGTACACTTGTTTCAAACATTATATTGTACTGAGAAAGATGAACTGAGTATTCATTAACACTTACCACATCAAACCAGCCCCATCTCATGAAGCACTTCCAACCATTCCATCATCATAATTTTCCATCTAAGAAGTGTAAAAAAACTGACATACAAATACTTCACAGACTATTTTGTTAGTGAATCGGTCTCCAAAACAGAAAAAATATACTTAACTTTATACAAATGATCATAAGAAATAAATGAATAAGGCTTTCCTTACCGCCCATTTTCAGAAAAATCTCTGTCATCCTCCTGCCAGTCTTTTCCTTTTTCTTTCTTAATTTTTCGAAGCCTCTGGTCAAAATCTGGTCTCCTACTGCTTTGCTCTATGCCAGTATCTTCATCTTCATCTGGTTCTACTTTGATACGTTTGTTGATATCAATCTGAGTGTCATCATCATCCCACCTGCTTTTAATCTGCCTGAAGATAAAAGAGGAGGATCTTTAACTCCCCAAAACTTATGGGTTTTTCTTTTTTACTTACCTCAGAGAAAATGTCTAGGAATATTATTAGTACCATGTCATACATTCTTCAAGCACCATGAGATGTGTAGCAGCCTTAATTATGAGCATCTTATGATCTCGACTACTACCTGTAAGTTTCTCAGCAACCACAATGATTCTAACAGTTTCTACACAAATGTAGTGGACTGATGTGAAAAATAAACAAATTTCTAAGTACAAAATGAAACATGCAATCAACAACATTGTACATCACTGATAAACGGCACATTAAGAATTGCCAAATAGCTAACAAAGACCAAGTAGCTGATATGAAAACATATAGGTGTGAGCTAGAGGGCATGACAGAATAATAAAACGATGTACATTAATGTGATGGGAATGGCTGCTAAGACTACCGAGATAATATGGGCATTTGGGAAGAATGGATTTGTAAGATATATCCAAGAGAGTATATGTGAGAAACAGGCTGAAAAAGATTTACAGACCAAGGAGGAAGATAACGAGTGATGGATGTTATTAGCAGGATTTCATTCCTACATGTAAACATATGTGACTGCTGCCTACGAGAATTTCATCATCAGTCTCCATGCTGGATTGTAGGAAAAACACATAAAACTAATGATAGTCAATATTTCACTAACATAGGTCTTAAATCATTTATTCTCAAATTATCATCATTCTTTAAATGGGAACATTACAAAAAAAGAAAAAAAAAATGCTGTCATCTGCAATAGACTCTGCAGCTAATGACTGACCAGCAAATTAGATCAGGAAATCAATTTATTTAATAATTCAGTAAAAACAAATTGATGAACAAAGCAAAATATACGTGAAATTTCAACAAACCTGCTTTCGAATCGCTCTTTCTGTTTCCTTTCTTCTCTTCTATCTTTTTTTTCAGTGTCTCTCTCTCTGTCCATTCTCCTTTCCCTGTCTGATTTCTCATTTTCAAGTCTGTCTTTATATTTTCTCTCTTCCTCTTCTCTTCCTTTCCTTATTTCACTTCTGTCTGGTGATGCTCCTCTTCTTCTCTCCTGTCGTTCTTCACTGTGATGATGTCGATGATGTCGATGTTTATGTTTATGCTTGTGGTGATGATGCTTGTGTTTCTTACCACTGCGGTGCTTCTTTTCATCTTCCTTCATCTCATGGTCATCTGTATGTCTTTCATCAGCTTCAGCTTTATGTTTAGCATGCTTTGCCTTCTTCTTTTTCTCTCGTTCATCATGGTCTGCTTGCTCCCCTTCACTTCCATCACTTGTGTTTCTCTTGGCTTTTTTCTCTTTCTTCAACTTGGAACTCTTCTTTTTTGCCTGCTTCTTTTTCTTCTCCTTTTCACTGCTGTTCTTACTGCTTTCACTGTCACTGGAGTCAGAACTATTGCTGCTCCTTGTGGTAGAACTATCACTTGTGCGGCTGCTGTAACTGTAGGACTCCACCTCATCTACTCGGTTATCTTTCTTATTCTGGAAGAGAAGCGTGGTTGTGCCAAAAACACAATTTCAGAATATCTATGTTTCCATAATGATTAAAAAGACTTATCATACATCACATACATACACTAGGAATATTAAGGAAGTTGAAACCAAGTCCAATTGAGAAGACAACTTTCAATCATCTCTTGTTTCAAGAATAATAGAGAATCTATCTACATCTCTGATGCCTGTTCCCAACTGGAACACCCTCAAGGGGGTGGCTACAGCAAGAGAGTCTCCATAACTTGTGAAATCCTGTGCCACTTCTTGTCCTTTAGTGCCTCACCCTAGGCAACAGGCAGGGAGGGCAACTGTAGTGCAGTGTTTGCAGAAGGTCGTACCTAATGTTCCTACTGACTACTTCTACCTAATCTTCCTACCTACTACTTCTACTTAATGCTCCTACCTATTACTTGTATCACAATGCACCTAATGATCTGCTTGATGAGATTTTTGTGATCAGTAATTCATGTCAAGATTTTAGAAATGATAAATGTGTCTCAAGAAAATATTCTTGAAATACATTTCTAATTTATCTTCTATGAACAAACCGCAAAGAGTACTAAGTATGCCATGTTGTGAATCTTGCTCATCTGAGCCAGTACATGCATTAAACAATATTTGTGTAGCAAATATGAGATTTTTCATATGACACACCAACTTCCTATTAAAGTGTATAATACATTATTACATCTATATTTGCATAAATATGGGATATAGGAAAATTAATACAACTCCTTTAACACAACAGCAATTATACATCTGGCACATGTGTCAACAAAACAGTGATTATACTCTTGAAGGCACCAATACTCTACTGATTATAATATTACTTTGGGCTTATATCAGGTTTCAAGGCAGACAAAATTGCAGGGTTAGAAACTGCAATAACACTGTAAAGAATATGAACTACTGGAAATGACTGAAATCACTGAACCTGTATTCAATGAAGAGAGGTATATCATAATTTTCCCTTGGAAAATCTTGGAAGGTATACTTCTCCAATGGACTGATAGGCATGAATAATTCTTTGAATATTAATAATGAAATAAGCTGTAATCAGCAAAGTAAGAGCAAGCACTTTAATCATACAGGGCCTAGGACTGTTCAACAAATTACCAGCATCAATCAAAATATTAAGTGTACAGCTGAAAAATAAAAGAAAGCCATGGACAAGTATCTAGAAAAAGTACCGAAAGAGCCAGGTCGTTACAGGTCACAGCCTCAAACAGCCTGGGTGACCAACAATACAACTCAATGGGTCTGAGTTATGGACTACCTCAATGATGGACTGATCTCAGCAATAGAGCAGCACATCAACATCTGAGTTGGTACCTGTTGTCAGTACTGCAACCTACAGTTTTAGGATTATTCGGAGCTTCACCATTCTTATTCTATTCATCAATTTACTGGATTAGCTATATATCAAAGTTATGGTAGCTTCACATATTGAGCAATTACCATGTGTTTTGGAATGGTAGTGTAGTTTTCTGAGAACAGAATACAAATTGCAAAGCATGACCTGGACTAATAGATGTATTTCACTCTGTGATATTATATAAGGTGATAGTATGCATAAGTTAGTAGACAGCCACCAACCAAGGGAGTATATTACCAGTAATACCTGTCTGGGTATGGGGAAGGTTACAGCTGTGTACTGAGCCAGCACTTCAATGGTTGCCAAGTTATACTCCTCTCATCCACGTAGCTGTCTTTTCTTTCTGTCTCAGTCACACATGGACTACTAGCATTCTGTCTGTAAACATATAATCTCTCTTCGTCATGAGTAACAACTGACAACAATCAACTCACACAACTCATTCTTCATATCTCTAGATTTTCTTGTGGTGAGTGCTATGTGCTAGCCCGCCTTTTGGTAAAATGGTAGGAGCAATAGATATAAGTAGTACATGGGAACATTAAGCAGGAACATTAGGTAGAAACATTAGGCAGAAGTAGTGGGTAGGACCAGTAGGTAGGAGAATCAGGTAATAGTAGTAGGATGGAACTTTAGGCAGGAACACTAAGTACACACATTAGGTATAAATAGTTAGTAGGAACATTAGGTAGGAGCCTCTGGAAAAACTATGCTAGAGTTGCCCTCTGTCAGTGGCTTGTTAAGGGTAAGGCACTAAAAGATAAGCAGAAGCACTAAATTTCATCAATTATGGAGACTATTTTGCCATGGCCAACCCTTGAGGGAACTCACAGAGGGAACAAGCATCAGAGAGAGAGAGACAGGGCAAGGGTAAAGTGTAACAAGAAAAATGTAGGGTTAATTAATGCAAATGTAAGTGAAACACCTAAAAAATCAACAGAACCTAAGAAAACCTCACTAACTAACATATCTTAATTTCAAATTTTCTAGTAAAACTATAGCAGACACAATGATGGTTCATCATCTTTCCAAATGTAAACAGACTTAGCAACCATTTTTGCCACTGCCAAACATCCACAAAAGCAGCCACTCCACAAGGTCCCTTGCAGTAAAGCACATTCATATTGGTCTATTCTTATTATAACTGTTAGTAACTAGGGAAGGTTTTCATGTGTTCCATTGAAAGTATTTGACCTTTTTACGTTAACCTCAAATCATCAGTGACATTCATAACACTTGCCTCCAATGCCACACACCAAAATATAATACTCCAAATCATGCTCTAGAGCTTTTACTTTATTTGTGACAGAGCAGAAAAGCACTCAACATCAAGAGCTACTTTTCATGCATTGCTAAATGGATAACTCCATTTTATATGCACTATTCTAGCACTGCAAAAATTCATAAATATATGTTCAAACCTATAACTGTCAGACCTTAATTGATATACTACTTTGGTCTGTATATACCCAAAAAAAATTTGATTTATGTGTAAAATCAGTTGCAATTTTAAAGTGTGACAATGAACAGAAAATAAAAGTTTTTCAGGTCCATACCAGAACTAGTTTTGGAAAATGGCTATTTATATTCTAAAACTTTGTATTCTGTAGCTTGTTGAAATTACAGAAATTTCTGCAGAGAACCATCTATATAAGTTATACTGAAGAATCCTACATTAAGGAATAATAGCATGTCAGGGACACTTAAGGATTAATTAAAAAGGGGGTAATACACTAAAAACATCAATAGAACCTACTGAAATTTCAACTAGCAATAAAAATTTAACCTTAATAATCTTGTCGAAGTATACTAGTCAAGTCTATGAAAAATGCACCACCAACGTGGTGCTGAATGTCAACCATCAGACAAAACACCGACTAGCTATTTAATCCTGAGTGTAAGACAAATATAATTAAACATATTTCGCATTATTATTTGGTGAAGTTTTTATTTCTTCTGTTAATGTATTAAGAGTGCATTACCTACTTTTACATTATTTAACCAAAGACTTTCCCTAATACAAGAAACCCTTATCACCTTACTTCCGTTCTACATAAAGCTCCAAATCATACTCTGCAACCGTTATTGTATTCACTTAACAATACACTAGCAATGCACAACACAATCAGCCAATAATCAGAGCAAAGACAAATGCACAAGTTCTAAACAATTATCCAAAACAGTCCACAGAAACATATACACAAGTGTAGAGCTCTCGACCCTTACTGTACACCTATGTAATTAGAAGCTGTTAATTAATCACTTATATGTGTAAAACTGCCTCTTCGTTATTTACGAATAAGTTATTACATCCCAAACACTATTCTATCAACATCAAAGTTCACCTTCAATTTACTAATATCCTATTTTCCTGTTGTCTTCGTATATACTCATGTTAATTCCACAGATAAGAATTCTTCGATGAACTGAAATTCGGAATAACACATATTACCTTGCCCATTTTGGGAGTTAGTAATCATAAGACAAACGTTGGTCAGAAAATATGTTGTCGATCTGAAGGTCGACAGTAAACAATGGGAACATCTTTATAAATTTTTCATACATGTTTTCTCTTTTAATGTTATATGATGGAGATATTATGAAAAAGTTAGGATAAGGGAAAATTTTTGTTTTCATGGCATTACTTTAAGTTACATATGATATACTAAGAGGCGTTGCATAATCGTCAAAAAATGAAATACCATTGTAGTAGGGCTAAAAATATATCAAATCAGATTTCAGCATTAGATTTAGTGTGCAGTATATGGTAAATACAAAAAAATATTAGAAGTATTTAACATGATATAATCTTTATTTGGCAAAACCTCTTATGATTGTATCATTTTGTAGAAAAATGTATAGTGCTCGCTCTCTCTGACAACAACAACAATAATACAATTTACCAATTGTTAAACCAGCGCACCTCTAGCTACTAGCTAAGTTAGCGAACATTTGTCATATGTCGAAAGGAGTACACTCAGAAAATAGATAGATTCAAAATGAATTTACACAAAATCTTCCTTATATTGATCAGCATAGAATGCATTAGAATGACTTTATAAGAGTACTTAAAGAGATTATACACAACCGGAATTGTGAGAAGTGATAAATTAATAAATATATATATATA
>JAYMFT010320197.1:0-10011 GCA_038088735.1 Panulirus argus | reverse complement strand
TATATATATAGACTGCTGACGTAAGAGCTTCTGTAGCGACCAGCCATCTAACACCATCAACAATAGTAACATTATCTCATGTAAGAACACTTGAGGGGCACATTAGGTAAAGCAGTGTCGAGACATGAAGGTTTTAAGTCCATTGTTCTTCAAGGACGTTGAACAATCCATCTTCATAATGCTTTAGTTACATGAAAACCACTTCCAATCATGATGTGTCAGTGAATAGAAATGACACTTGCTACACGAAACAGTAAATGACGCAATTTTGTAAAATGAAAATCTAAATATTTACAAAACTATTACTGTAATTTCTTTCCCGTTCTAGATTTTCCCTTCGGAATTCAGGTTACTGCAACAAAACAGTCGATATTTCGTGACGTTATAGGCGTCACTGTGTATAACAAGCGCTCTAGCAAAAAAACGTAATTTCATCGAGGACGCACAAGGAATGATACTCAGCAGTTTGCAGTTGGAGAATTCCCCAACACAGAATTCTGCCATGGATAAACCTTCTTCAATGCTTCAAACTTCTTAAGAAAAAAAAAAACTAACTCACGTTTTATTATGCAAACATTAATAGAACTTGAACAGGTGAACTACAAAAGAATATGTGTAGTCATTTTAGTCATATAACCCCAGCACCCTACTGACTGGGCTCCTGCAGCTCCAAGGGTGCGCTCCAATCAACAGCAGGGATATGATGGACTCCATTAAATTTAGAAGGTCTTCGACGAGATCACACCTATTTCTTTTACTGACAGTGAAACAGTCTAGTCAAACAACTCCTTGCCTCAAAGGAGTCCATCCTGTCCCTGCTACTGAGTGTAGCGCAACCTGGAGTTGCAAAAGCCCCAGGATAAGAGGGGGGAGGGGGGTTGTAGGGTAACAGCCTCAAAACTTCATTATGAAGGGGACCAGGGGTTGTATATGGTCAATAAATGCAATAGGAGCAGAATAATTGAGCGAAGAATTACGTACAACAATTTCAATGTACACGTACGTAATTTAGCGCATAAGACGGAAGCAATGCTGCCGATTCCCTACATAACAGCACAACCAGCTGTATCTTTTATTACTAATTTCATTATCAATTTGGGACTCATATATTCCACAAACAAAAGTGACGCAAATATTCTGAACTTTTTAAGGCCGTTATTAGCAGCCTATAAAAATCTAGTCCACATTTTTTTCCTTGATTTATATTATAGTTTCCGCTTTCTGTTAAAGTATGAAAACTTCATTTTGCATTTCCTTAAAAACTTTGAACCTATATGTATAGTATTGCAGGACGTTCTGCAAGATGCTTGCAGGTGGTAATACTGCAAGCGATAAGACACTTTCAGCGAGGCTGCATCATCCATCACCAGTTGATGACAGAAAGGACGTAGTACAGTCTTGTCGGAGGCTATCCCGTCTTGACAGAGACCACCTTACCCTGCTCCTGCGACGTGGAGATACAAAAGCCACATGAAAGGTATCCTATTGTTACATGACAATAAGATTTTAATCCACATTTTCCGTTTACGTATGCAAATTTCATTAACGTTTTCCGTTTTCTCATATAATAATTGTGCAGGTTTTCCATTTAAGTGTAAATTTTTAATCAACGTTTTCCGTCTACGCCTAAAATCTCAATTTTCGTTTCCCGTTTCCCTACGAAATTTAAGTCTACGTTTTCTTTATACTGTCTAACGTATAAAAATTTCTGTCTACGTTTTCAATTTAAAGTTTTTCATCTGTTCGAGGTTTTCTATCCAATATTCATCGGACGGAGTTATTTGCCCAATACATGTTGTCAGAGCATTTTGTTTTTGCTTTTCGGGTTAAACTTTTTACTAGTTCATCCTTTCCCGTTCGTTTACGTCTAACGTTTCCCGTTCAACGAGGGGGGTTCAACGCTTCCCGCCCCAAATGAGACGGGCGACCTTTAATATTGAGCGGTGGGGGGAGGTGGGAGGGTTAGGAGGAGCAGGTATTGTGGCTGCCTATCATACACCCCCCCCATTCTCTCTCTCTCTCTCTCTCTCTCTCTCTCACCAACACCTCTCTCCCTCTCCCTCTCTCCCTCCCTCACTGTTTCCAATAACTAATATTGACCTCCAAAGCAGCACTTTCGCTGAACTAACGCATATATAATTTTTCATGTACGCCACAATGAAAAAAAAAAAAGGTATCCTCCCGGATGCGACCAATGAATTTCGAAATGATCATTACGACTCGCGTTGTCTCGGTAGGGTTGGTAGGCGTGAATGTGAGACAAATTTCCTAATGACTATTGCAACTCCATTTTATACAGTTATTTCCACTGAAATATGAAATCATTATATAAGATCTATTATGGCAAATGGCGGGAACTGTCGCAGGCAATCGATTTATTACATCATGAAAGCAGGGCTACTATTGTGAAGCCAGAGCAATGGGCATTTCCCAAAATCCATCGTCAGTTATTTTGTTTCACACAAAAAGCAGCAGAATATATTTTTTCTTACCGTGTGTATTCACCAGGTTGAAACTACAGCTTCTGACCTCAATAAAACACCGTGTATACAGAACCCTAAAACAACTCACCCGCCGCCGAAGACAAAAAGAACGAGTTTAAACCAACCAGTAAAAAAAAAGTTTTCTGAAATTTTAAGAATAATAAATTTTCTGAATATTTTCAAATGCATAACAGGAACTTGAATCTGTAGCTGGGGGATCTAGGACCCGGTATAAGGATGTGATGTCTTAACAGTTTACTTCATATCTGTGTCCTTATCAAAATCATCTCCCCCGCGAAACACGTACAAATCCGAGATGCTCACGTACGTTAAATGCACCACGGACGAAAACAGTTTATTTTGGAAGATCGGTAATCTCAGACTATTACAAAATGGCGTATCAATTAAAATGGGTGATCTCAGACTATCACAAAATAGTGTATCCATTACGATCGGTAATCCCACACTATTACAAAATAGCGTATCAGTTAAAATAGGTATTCTCGTAATATTACAAAATAGTGTATCCATTACAATTGATGATTACATACTATCACTAAATAGTGTATCCATTAACATCGGTTAATCTCAGACTATCACAAATTTTGTTTTGCGAAATTACTAATTAATGAACGGCTGTAAACGTGTCCATCTTTTAAACCTCAAACTCCCAAATGAATGACATTTATTCATTTCAATGTGTTCCGCTCTCTGGCTGTGACATTCAAATCCACATTTATTCAAATCCGAAACTATATTTCTGTTAGTATTTAAACAAATTATACTATTGTCCGCAGGCTTAATAAGCCAACCAGGGAATGGTGCTCTACTTTAACCCCAGAAAACAATAGAATACACAGTAATTACAGTGGATACAGAAGGGATACTGTACCCTCAACTTCTGACACTGATGGGTCACCCTGTAGCATTTTTTTTTTTTTGTGGGGGGGAAGGAATTATTTACCTTTAAAAAGAAGTGAAAGGGTAAATATTCTATTTTGAATTGCAGTACTTAAAGCCAGCGTCTCGTCTCTCCAGCCATCCTCTCTCTCTCTCTCTCTCTCTCTCTCTCTTTCTCTCTCCTTCTCTTGCTTCCGACGCTCTTCCTAAGTAGGCTTCCAGCCTCCTTGTTCCTGTATCTACGTTTCATCTACCATTCACTATCACAACTCTCCTCCAAAACAGTCACGAGAAATCTCTGTGTTCTGTTTCCCCAGCCTGAGCGTAGCTTACACTTCCCTTCGACTGTTAGGTGTAATGTATTACCTCCTGATCCACAAACGATTCATGCCAGACAACTTGTCCTAACACCTTCCACTATGTGTCTACCATTACTCAAATGACTTCTGTGTGACAAACAGACATGCTGGGACCCACATATGCAAAGATCTTTCTCTATACAAACAAGCTGGTAATCACACCACACACAAACAGGCATCATTAAGCCATATATCAAACACTTGCCACAGGCAGATCCCAACAAACATTACGCCACCAGCCAGCTAACGTAATTGGAATCAAAATTTCATTAAAACTGGCCGTCCATTTCTCGGTAATGGCAACTAATAACCGTTCCAGCGCTAACAACAACGGGAAAAAGAAAACTAATGGGTCGCCATAACAACAACAGTTCAAATGGTGTGTCTATCAGGGGTTTTGTAGTAAAAAGCGAATTGATATCAGACTGGTATGTTCAACTAATTGGGGCCAGGTAGGTCTCTGGCTCCAGTTCAGGGTCGGTCTCTGGTCCCTAAGGACGGTCTCTTGTTCCTAACGCCGGTCTCTGGTCCCTAAGGAAGGTCTCTGGTCCCTGAATCCCCATCCATGAACCCTGAGGCCCCGTGTCTGGTCCTGAGGCCTAATCTTTAAATGAACCGAAGCCCTGTTTCAAGTTGGGCAAATGCCGTCCCTTGTCTCTATAGTTCGGCAGATGCTTTGTCCTAAAGCCTCATGAGGGTCTCATCTCCTCCCGGTCCCATGTGACGTAACCTCCATCCAGAGCCCAAAGGAAGGCAAAGTCTACGTTACTGTTAATGCCTGGCCTGTTCTTCTAAGACGTTCTTTACAAGTTCTCTTTCCCAGCAGTCCGTTGCCCATACGCGCTGGTGCCGAAACTTTGTTGGGATGGCTACCAGCAAACGCGCCAAAGATAGCTTTTCTACTTTAATGTACTGTACCTACTGCATAACCTTTTCCTTGCCTCCGCCTACCCTCTATCCTGTGACTACCCAAACCAACAGCGAAACGCTCTCTCTGCGTGTATTAAAACAAAACCTTTTAATTGATCTGGTTAGGGCTTTGTTGTTCTTCAAGGTCAGAATTTCAATAGCTTAAGCTGGGGAGCTTCCCAAACTCAGGACCGCGAAGTTCACCTCTGGCATGGTGGAAGATTTCCCCCCGATAGGTGTTTGGAGGCAGTGCTGGGGGTGGGGGGAGGGGAGGGAAGGAGGAGGAGGAAGTGGGGGGTGTGTGAAAAGGGGTACACATCATGACTCTTCGAGTCGCCCGTCTGAGAATGTCTTGGAAATCTCTTGACATAACGAGAGCGCGTATGATCTTAAGAATTACCATGAACACCTGAAGTTGCGTGTTCAAGGTTTTTCTAGCGGCTATAGCTTAATGCTGGCTGCCTTAACGACCCTTCCAGTCGACAGCCCAGATAACCAACCAACCGACTTTCACGTCAAGAATCGTATACGCAGTGAGAGCTTTCATGGTCTTAGAGAATTAAGTTCAACCCTTGAAGAAAGTATTCTAGGTTTCCCTAGAGGCTATAACTTGACGCTGACAACCTTAATGACCCATGGCAATCGAGAGGTCTAAAGCCCACATAAATAACCAACAACCGTGACAGAAGCGTATATGGTCAGGAGTGCTCCGCTTCTACCGAGCACCTACTATATATTTCCTCTGGGTCTCATTCCTGGTCACAGCAACAGTCTCATCTATATTCTCTTTTGATTAATGAAAAGCTTGTGGTGAAACAGTAATCTTTACGTGTCGTAAAGCCGGTGTGGTTAACACACTGAAATACGATTAAGACTAAAAATACGTAAAACCCCACCAATTACGTACGGATAATGATGTCATTAAAGGCATCTCATATAAAGAACACAAGGGAAATTACACGTTAATTACTCAATCCTTCTAACATTTTTGTGAGCCCTCGCTTTTTTATGATTATGGGGAGGAAGCCTTGTGGTGGTGGAGCTCATATTGAACGATGCATGTGTCTTGTATCTCATATATTTCCTGAGGACTATGTATAGTAAGTCATCTGTCTCTGAGTTTAGCATACTCTGTGGAAAGCTATTTCGTAAATGATATTTTAAGCTTTAATTTCCATCTTTGAATTGTCTATCCAGAAGGAAGGCTGGAATCGACCTCTCGAAATGTCTGTCCTAACTGGGGGGCCTAGAACTGTGCACTCCGTTGACGCCATTATTAGTTGTTTCAATCCTAACACCACAATGGAAACACGACAAACTTTACAATAAAACCCTAGTTTCATTGTCATCATGGTTTAGGTCATCTCTATTAATACTATTATTCTGTCTTACAAATTAGAGAAAACTCTTTAAAAAGTTTTCTGCCTTGGGAAAATTTCAGGAGTGGATGGGGGCGAGCAAGTCTAAATATGTACATGTGTATATGTGTGTGTGTGTATATATGTATATGTTGATATGTATATATATATATATGTACGGTGCATATGTGTGCATGTAGATATATATGTATGTATGCGGGGGGATGGGTTTTTCTTCGTCTGTTTCCTGGCGCTACCTCGCTGACGCGGGAAACAGCGATCAAGTATAATAAATATAAATAAACACCAATAATTCAAGGTAATACGATGGTTTAATTACAAATCATACCACTACTGGAAAGTAATGGAAAAGTTTCATGTCTGGTTTTCAAAATGATTGATGTCATATTTAGCCACATGCTTTTAATATTTTGTTGCAAAATTCTCACAATGAGGATTATTTTCATATGAAATATTGTTTACTTAAGTTGTTTAATGTTGGAATGTGTTAGAAAAAAGATAATCTACATCAAATGATAAATAACAGTGTCTGAACTGCTGTTATAAATTTCCAAAGCATATACATATGTCATGCAAGGTAATTAGGCCATTTAAAAAGCAATATCATGCCAGCATTATTGGCTATACTTATTCTTTACTACAATTTTCCTACATGCTTGAGAGCTATTTTATGAAATCTAACAAATACTTAACTTCATTAACATGATAATTCCTAACTAGCTGCCATAATGTATAACTATATAACTTACCCATAAATCATCTGATTCAAAAACCTTCCTGCGACCAAGGTAAATAAAATCCCAGTTAACCAGTTCATTGGCCTGGCTTATCATGTGTTTCAACTTTTCCCTAAAGTTAGGCTTAAAGCGAACATCATCTTCAAATACCAAAGTCTGTAAGAACAAAAAACAAATGTAGAAAATGTGCAAAGATCACTCATACCCTGAACAAATATCAACAATTGATCATCAACTAGTGGCATTGGGGAAATAGCAGTAAATATCAGATTCAGTATTTAGCATGTCATTCACCTTGTGGGCTAACATATACAAATCCTGGGCATGGGAAGTGGCCCACACCCAACCCAAGAGTTCATCTTCCCCTCAAAGGTACCTGGCTTAGGCTCAAAATTCAAAACTATTGTACTGCAAACAACAAAATGCAATAAGGCTATTATGTGGACTACAGATGGAAAGACAGATCACCATTACATGTGGAAACCCTAAGATGGCACAGTTACCAATCTACACTCGAAGATCATTCCCATTTAGTATAACAGACATACTAAATCAAGAAATTGCAGATACTCTGTACAAAATAAATTGGTATGAACATGAAGGTCCAAAGCTGCTTGCCCTCCTACCTTCAAGTACAATATTGTAGACATTAAGGACCATTTAGTGCATAACCTTAATACAAAAATTAAAGTGTACCTAGCATGCAAGGCTGTAAAAAGTATGTGTGCATACAAGCATCAACCTCAAAAATCCTGCTTGCTGAGAAGAGCAATAGTGCAGTTTGTTCACCAACTGAGCTATTAAGGTAATCAAGCCTCAGAACCAGTGTAAGGTACTTATTGCCCATATAAGGTACAGTTTTTGGAAAGCACAATACAATATGATAGCAAGTTTGCATTGGCCATCATGTACTGGGTATGTGTAGGTTTTGAAAATTGGTACAAACCTTTTCTCTAAACGGATATTCTTTATAATATATTTTTAAACCTTCCGACCCCCCTATCTTTCTGGAAGGGATACAATGGCTTTCTCATCTGCTAATATACTGCTAACCAGGTCGTAGCAGATCAATCATTTTGGACCCTCTTTCAACCAATAAGAGAACATACAGAGATGTCATCATACACCTAAACAGTCACGGCAGCTTGACAGCTCTCAATTTGCCAATCACAGGCATTACCCAAAAGCAGCCACAGGTGGTGCAAAGGGTTTATCAAAAAAATGAGAGGGGAAGGCTGGACACTGGAATAAAACCAAGAAGGAAAACATGCTGGGCAAGTCTTTGGTAAATAATGTCCATCAGTCTTTAAAATCTAAATTTCTTTCTACTGTGAGCTGTCCCATGAGCATGAGAGCATATCCACATGAAGAAGTCGGGTTAAGGAAAAAAAAAATCTTTCAATGAAGAAGACTAAGCCCAAAAGTGAAAATGAATAACTACAATAGTGATTCACACCACACTGGAATATCTCCTGAAGAAGAAAACCCCAGATCCACAATGTGGTTGATGAGTGCCAAAGACCCTTTTTTTTATTTCTTACAACAAAAGGCTTCTGAAGAAGACTAAGTTAAAGACCACCTTCCTTACATCTTATGCTCTGGAGTAATGCCCAGGTTGAGCCAGTAAAACAAATATTTCAATCCACATAGAGGTATTCCTCTCCAAGAAGGGTCTCAATGTTCCGGGATGCACAGAGAAAAGAGTTCCATCAATAAATCTATAAACACTCTGGCGAAATCCAAAAGATCTCCAAGAGATTTCATCAGTATTATGCATTATGGTCTTTCGATGAAGACTTCCATGATTGGATGACAATATTGCTAATTCTAAAATTAACAGTTTCGTTCTTGGGTTTTGGTTATTTTAACTAAGAAATTGTAAACTAATAGAATATGCTAGTGTTTGGACATGTAATTCATTAACCCTCCTCTCACAGGTATAAGGAAACGTTTTCAAAAGAAAACGTTTAGGGACTAAACTTCTACAAAAACTAATAATGTAAAATCTCTCGGACTTTTAAAAGCTTCTACTCGGGCGGCGATGAAACAGTCCACTTGGAAAGAAAGACCGGGAACAACCCAGAAAGGTACAGACACCAAAACCAAAGCTGTCCCTGAGAAAAGCAAAAGTTCTTTGCATGATACTCGTTTTCGATGAAGAACATTTGCTCTTCAAGGGATTACCTGGTCTACCCTTGGAGCGACCATGAACATGGGACTCGCCAATTGCATGGGCCAAATGACCAACCACTCAGATGTGTGTGTGTGTGTGTGTGTGTTGAAGGGGAGGGGGGAGGCATTGTCCACAAGTTGCTCCTAGCAATCTAGCCCTGTGAAGAAACAGCTGAGGACTGAGCTACGGGAACTCCTTGTCTACCGAAGGTCAACCAAGGTCAACTGGACATAATCAAACAAGGAGTAGAATTTGAGTAACTGACGTCCAATCCCAAATGACACAACTCATGGGATATATTAAAGTTATCGCTCTACATGCGACACCAATCTGGTCCCTAACTCTCATGTACTCCTCCTTCAAGAAGTCCATACACAGAAAGCCAGCATAGGCCCTGGAAAAACATCCCATATCCAGTGAACACCACGAGTAGAAAGGGCAGAGAGGTGTGGGGATAAAGCCAATGAGGTACCATCACAACAAATAAATGAGCAAATAGGAAAGAACAAAACGTAGCAAAGAGAGATCAGCACTACCCAAGTACACTGCACCAGAACAATCTAATCAGTGAAGGTTTCATGCTTTTTTTCACAAAAATATTACTGAAAGAGGATTAATGGAACCTAAAGAAAATCACATATATGTGGTATCATACTGACAGGAGAGATTCTCTACTTATAATGTAATACATCTACTTTGGTCAAACATAGTTACTGCCATTTTATGTGAATTTTTCAGTTACTACAGATACTTTAGGTACTATATAAGCTTTTAGGAACTTACCCTTTGGTAGCCTTTGCTGACAATATCTTGCCAGATGAAGTAATGACTAAGAGTACATCCAATCTCACCATAGGTCATGTTTGTGGTTCCAAACAGGTCCGTGTAGTTGGTCAACTGCTTTACACCTAACGTTTCTAAGTAACTTTCATTTAACTGTTTCCCATCAACTGCATCAAATAATTTCACATCTAATCCCAGTTCATCAAAGCTTCGGTACATTCGTTCACGTCTTTTCGGTCGCCGTGCAAGGTTAATCATATATATCTCGTCAAATCCAGCTTTATCTTT
>JAYMFT010320186.1:0-10011 GCA_038088735.1 Panulirus argus | reverse complement strand
GAGGCAGCCTTAGCTATTCCCATAATGTGGGGTTTCCAAGAAAGATTGGATGTTATAGTAATACCAAGAATGTTCATTGAGTTAAGAGGTGGAATTACAGAACCGTCAAAGGAGATACGAGAGTTGTGAGGAGCTTTTGATAGAGAAAGGGGAAGAAATTGGGTCTTGGAGGCAATATACATTTCATATGAAGCCTAGGGCATGAGCCAAATATAGCTCCAAATCATTATCAGCTTTGGATATTGATAGAATATGTCATGTAATGCTAGTGTAGTATTTAGAGAATGCGATAACTGCAGAGTATGGATTGTATTTAATGAAAAAATATCATCTAGCAGCCAAAATTATAGCGGAGATATACCGTCATTACATTCCTTCATTACTAGGTATTGCAAGTCTGCTCAATTGGGTCTGCCTATACCATAGATACCATCAGCTGAATTCCACCAAAATCCAGACAATAAATGTCATAATGAGACTATACACATATCTGCTGAAGAAAAGAGGCATCACTGAGGTTTGTCCTGACATAAGAGAACTAAGTGCTGCCAAGCAAGACGTAACACCAGTACATTAAAGTGATACCATATCTTGGTAATAAGCTCTAATTAGAAGTTTGTGTTTTCTAATGGGTAATTTGAGGTCTATGTCAATCGTTTCTATGTCACCCATTCTTCAGAAACCGTGGAGTATGGCATGACATCATCAGGTTGGATATCGTGAAATAAGTTCTTGAAAATATGTAAGAAAAAGTAATAAACAGCTGATATAGAAATATATTTCATGCCAACCAAGTCTTCTACATCATTACAGATGAATTTCATAGTCCTCTTAAAATATGATAACATTCAGAGAGAGACTCTATGCTCATTGACAAGTTAAATGACATCCGGTGCCATTTATATTGAACTTAATCATGGGTTTAGGTGGTATATTTTTGTTGAAATATTACGAATCAAGATAAAACTTGACTGCTTGGGAGGATAAATGAGGTTTACATAAGGTTTTAATAATTTCATTGCTTGGGAGGATAGATGAGGTTTTCATTAGGGTCTAATGATTCCATGACTGTTTTAACCTAATTTTACATTAACTGACCACACACTGTCCCTGATATACAACTAATGCCTCGTTTAATTTCGTTCTATACGCAAGAAGTCATTTTCCTAAACTTGTTTTGGCGTGGTCATGAGGCAGACTTTTACTTGCATTTCTTCCATATCTTAAAGGTTACACTTCCATGGTGTCCCTAAACTAGTATAGTATTTGCGTTCCTTTCAAATCTTTAAGTTATACTTGTCCTACCTAACATTAAACCAAACATTTATCAGTAAGTTTTCCCACTGATAAAATTAACACAAACACTCTACTGGAATTCTCAACATACTGAACATAAGCATTCTTCAAACATTCTCTGACCAGATGTAAAAAATCTCAGACCATGACATCTGGGAGCCCTGAGGCTTGCACCCATGCCATAAGCTGTTTCAGTTATTACACCTCAATTTCACTTTCGACACAATAATCATAATCTCAGTTTCTAACCATGGCCCTACCAGTTAATCTTCAAGTACACGAAGACATCAATTAATAACCTACAAAGACGGTTAATACCGGTCAGAGACCCCGAGGGATGCATGGGAGCCACCTTCACCCCGCCCATCCACAACTCTGACACCGTTACCTTCATCCCAAGAATTTCCCTGTAGAATTTAGCCGTGGCCTTCCTGTCGCCTATTTTGTAGACGAAGTGTAGGGACCTTCTGGACGCCATGACAGTCTTGATATATTGCAGAGTCGTGAGAAGAAAGCCCCTACTGTGGCCTAGCTGTCCCTGTTGTCAAGCGAAAGCTGCTGCTTGTGTAACCACAGGAGTGGAAACTGCAAGGGGGATTGACGAGATGCTGAGCTTAAGTTGCAAAATCGGTTCATAGATGGCAGTAAAAAAATAATCTGATATTGATTTGTCATTTTTAAGATATGGCGAGATATATCATTTTGTTTCAGTTATCATTCTAGTGTATATCACCTATACCATTGCGAGAACAAAAAAAAAAAAATGATATTAAATTTCAAGATTTGTAATCTTTTATCAACAGTTCTGTGTGGCTCACGTACAAAATCTTAACTGGGGTTACTGAATGAGACGTATTAAATGCAAAGGCCAGGATAAGACATTCTAGGCAGTATATTCATTCATGACTTCCTCTAGGAGTGACTTCCTCTACATCTAGCAGTCTTATGTCTTTTGGCGCGTCTTGTTCAAATTTCAGTTCACATTAAAAATTTTCCATATGAAGGTAAAAGACATTGTGAACTATCCCCTACAGTAATGAAATACGAAGTTTGATTGTACTGCCACATAACACATCATTATTACTGAATAGATTCAACAAAATCCTTATGAGATGGTTTGATTCCTTGTTCTGGATGATTCCGCGTCAGTGACAGAGAGGATCGCGCCATTCTATCTTCATCTCGGGATCATTCCAAAGCTTCTGTGAAAAGGGAGTGTTCCTGCTCTGACCTCGGCTAAATCTTTCTGATCCTTAATCGGGATGCAGCATCTTCTGCAATTCAATTTTTCTTCCTCTCTTCCGACATGATCAATATATAGCCAACTCTCCAGCTGACACAGCCTCTCCTTTCGGCCCTCTAGATAATTCTATACCTCGACGATTCCTCAGGTCCTCCTTCTATTGATCTTATGCCATCTTCTTTCCCTTCTTCCCGGAGGGTCTTCCGAGTTCTCTCACAGCTGCAGGTGGACGTGGCATATGGGCTGGATGGCTAAACTTCTCGTTTCCTGAAGGAGTGTGCCTTTGAGTTCGCCCACATAAAAACTCTCCTATTTCGTCTGTTTTGTAAACACAAACTTCGCCTTTTTCTTGAACACACGTCTCAGTTGATTAATCCTCAACTAAGCCTTCTAACTATTGCCCCATCGCTCACACGTCTACTCTCTTCAAAAGCTCTCTTTAAGTCTCACTTTCTTAAACACATAGAACTCAGTTTCCTTCTTTGGGATCACCATTAGGGACTGGTGATCTATCCTTATGTGACTCACTTCAGGTCTTCCTCTCCTAGCAACTTGGGTGAATCATTTGTCGTGTCCTTGACATACCCAAGGCATCCAGTGGGGTGCGGTACATGTCCTTGCTGACTAACTTTCCTCCCCTTCGCGTTTCTGATTCTTTTCTTCTTCTGATGCATAGCTGTTTAGTTTTTTTTCGCAGAAGTTATTGATGGAGTGTCTTTTCCCTCTTATCCTTTCAATTTAGTGTTCCTAAGGGTTCTGTCCTATCATTTGATGAAAAGAGGAAGAGTGTAGGAGACAGCTGAAGACCTCCTAAGGGACACCCTTGTTGGTAGAGAAAGAGGTTGAGGCTGATCCATCAACAACCATGGATATAGATCGGTTAGAGAGAAAGCTAGATATGAGGGAGCAATGTGAGGGAGGGAAACCTAAAGAGGAGAGCTTGGAGACGAGATCCTGATGCCACATCCTGTCAACAGCTTTTGACATATCAAGGGCAACTGCACAGGATTCCTCAAAATCTTCCAGAAGTGATGACCAGACTTTAGTAAGATCGGAAAGAGTATCACCAGTGGATCTCACCTTACGGAAACCATACTGATGGTCAGGGAGAAGACTGTGAAGCAGATGATGTCAAAGGATATGGGAGTTGAGGAGGGATTCAGTGACTTTGGAAGTGGTAGAAGTCAAAGCAACAGGACGATAGTTAGAGGGGTTAGAACGGTCACCCATAACTGGGATGGGATTTACCAACACATTCTTCCAAGAAGGATGAAAATTTATTGAAGTGTTTTCTTATAAAGTGGCGTTGCTCCAGCAGCAAACGTGTAAGACCTGAGGATTAAGTTCCTCCACACGGGTCAAAGTTCTCTCCTGCAGCAGGTGTGGACGTTGGATCGTGACCTAGTGGCCCACACAGATGTTTAACATCTCACTGTGGGAAGTGTGTTACATGTGTTCCTCTCTCCCTCCCTGACCCTTCATCTTCATGTTCTCATCCTCTTCCTCTCTCAGTTTTAATATTCTTATCTTCCTCATAATCATTTTAACTCATTTTCCTTTCGTTTCTTCTTATTCATCGCCAGTCCTGTCTCCCTTATATTGCAATGGAACGGCCAGAGAGGTAACTATGCATTGGGGGACTGAGTAGCATTTTGGAAAGAGAGTGAAAATCACTCATTAGTTCCAGGCGCTACTCGTTATATGACGTACATTCAGGAGTATTGTGCTATAAAGTGTACTTTATATATATGCTATGCTGCATTTACTGGGCATTAACAGCTGACAAACAGTTCCGAACATCCTGACGAGATGTTTGGAGAAGTTAAAACATTTTCAAGGTATAATAAGTGTCAAGAGCCACCAGATCTTATATATATATATATATATATATATATATATATATAGAGAGAGAGAGAGAGAGAGAGAGAGAGATGGTTAAATATAACACATGTTAACAATTCATTACTTTTTTTTGCGTAAGCTTTCTGTTCTGACTATCTTTCTGTGTCGTACGGCACATTAGAAGACAACTTCTTCCAAGTTTCCCTTTCACTTGTTCAGTACAACGCTGTACACAAGATCACACTATTCACAAATCACAGTAAGTCCGCGACGTCTCGGCTTCCTTCAGCCATTATCAACTGATGAGGAATTCAGGAGAGAAGAGTGATAATTCACCATTAAATGTGAGTACCCGAGGAATACCGGCTGTCGTCGCCGCTGCCAGACGCGCGCTCCCCCGTCAAAAGTAGTCCTCCGTCGAAGGGGAAGTGTCGCTCGCCTCCACGTACTCCCGTCAAATGCTGCTCGCGAGTAGATGTAGATGTAGACTGCCTCCCAGAACTTGCAGATGTAGAGTGTAGACTGCCTCCCAGAACTTGCAACTTCCTACGATCGCCATCCGATATCATCTTTTGATATTGGACACCACTCCCTTCCTCCTCAACGATAAGTTGAACACAACTGATCATTGATTAAGGCTTTAGCCATCTCTCTCTCCTCTTTTCCACCGAACTGCTTGCCATGGCTCTTTTACTCACTTTGCATTCCATCCCAACCCAAACGCCCTACATCTACCGCCCTATCGTCAATCACATTCAACAGTCCTTCAAAGTACTCACTCCATCTCCTCTTCGCCTCATCACACTACCTGTCACCGCTTCCGCGTGTGCCCCCATTCACCAATGTCCCCATTAGTTTTCTTGTGTTTCTCACGCAATTGACCTCCTCTCAAGATAGTTTTAATTCTCCCTGAACACTGATACTCTCCACTCATCATCCCAAGTCTCAATTGCTCTCTTTTTCAGCCCCTGCACCCTGGCCAGACAAAAGTAATCCACCTCAGACCACGTATTCTGTGACCAAGATCTTCTGTTGCCTCCCTGGCGACTACATGAGAAGACTAACTTCTGTCTGGTTACGAGGACTTTGACTACGGGTCTGGTGGGTTCTGGACTGCCCTCACTGGCAAGCATTTAGAGAATCCTGGGTTCGACCCTGAGCATCTGTGGGTGAAATAGTTTATATATCGATTCTATATATCAGTACGTGTTGTGTGTGTATCTATATATATCTAAGTTCTGGGATATGCCACAAGGACCTTGAGTACGGACGGGTCTGGCAGGTTCAGGCTGGTCGGGGAGCAAAGCGCCATCCTCGCCAAGGAATATACAAAGGAATGCAAACAACGACAGATGACTGGATCAATTCGAGGCTGCCTATGATAGCATAAAAAAATTCGTTCGATATTAATTTGCTGAGGGAAGAGAAGCAAACAAATGACTCAAGGAGAAATGTCTGTAAACTATATCATAACTATTTAGTTGCAATTAATGTTACGAGTGGACTTGAGGTGAAATATTCAAGTGTACCATCAGCAATATATGTAGGTGTTGAATTCAACAACAACCATGAAGTTGGAGATAAACGATACTTTGCCTTACTCGACGTAACTCGTCTAGGGTTCATATCCAACATTGAGTGAAATCAGACTATTCTAATCTTAAACAGCTGATGCTCATATTAAGACCCTTGAGGTATTTGAAAACCTCTTTATATATAGAAAATGTAAGGTCGTCTCGGTGGTTTCATAGCGTCTATTCCTTTGTCCGAAGATCATCTTGGTGGCACAACACTCTGCCCTGTTCCTTGCTCATAGTTGGTCGTCAAACCTAAACACAGTATTCAAAGTTGGGCGTCGAACCAAAAAGGCAGTATTCAAAGTTGGGCGTAGAACTTGAACGCTTTATTTAAAGTTGGGCGTCAAACCTGAACACAGTATTCACAGTTGGGCGTCAAACCTGGACACAGTATTCAAAGTTAGGACGCACCAGTGAACTGTAAGGATTGAGGATTTATTTCTGAGACGATTTCTAGCGCCCCCTTTATGAAGCCTTAACAATTCTTTTTTTTTTACCTTTCTTTTTTTTTACTTCTATGCATTGTTTATTTGACCTGAGGTCTTTATAAATCATTTACACCTAAGTCCCTCTCGTCATTCACGCTATGGAGTTCAACGGAGATCGATACTATAGTTTATCTCGTTGTTTACGCTGCCGATGTGTACACAGCAGTAGCCTTATCTTCATCAAATTTCATTTTCCACTCGTGACCCCAATATATCTGACTATCAGTGTTGGCTCACAGCTGAACAAAGTTCACTTTCTCTAGCAGCTCTACTTCCCAGCGCTGTGCCCTGTGTATGATTTTTGCCGTTCTATAGTACAGGTCATTACCAACGGTATGGATGCATATGAAAGATTGATCCCTGTGGCACTCCACTTGTTACGCCTGGTTATTCTTGAGGCTTGACTGTTGATAGGAAACACTGACACATTATCCAAGATAATGAGAGGAGTAACGGAATCAAAAGAGATGGAATGAGAGTAACAAGAAAAAAGAAATGTTATCAGCGCGAATGTTGGTGGGTTTGGCGACGTCCAAATCCCGTGTTACGTAGCAAGCTCTGTTCATAATTACCCCAAGACCTCTTGCTGAGAAAGAGTCCTGACACTATCCACGAACTCTTTCCAGAGAAGCTCTTGCAGCCTAGAGCTGCGCTACTTCCTGTAGCAGGGAAATCTAGACTCCCTTGGAGTGAGTTCTTGTGACGAAACTGTACTCCCAATTCTGTACAGCCTAGCCAAAGATGACACTCTTCTCTCGCCGTGTATCCTCGAGCACGTGGAGCCCTTCCAAAAAACCAGGTGGTGGTTGTTATAGTTATGTAAGAGACACCTCCCCAGCAGGTGTTGATGTTCCGGGCACCGGATGGGACCTTCCCAGGCCAATCATTCATCTTCGTCGGGATGCATCCCACTGTGATTAAACACTCCAGATAACCCCTTACGAAACATTGGTGTTCCACATGGGGGACGTCAACTGTCTGTATATATATATTTCTCTCTCCCTAAAATGGCTCATTACCGCCATAAAGTTTACGGGTCTCAAGCCTCGTAGCCTAGCTTTGCTTCCGTCTCCCGTAGCCTAGAAGATTTATTTCCCTTCCGTCTCCCGAACCCCTCGAGTCGCCTAAGCCTGTGTGTGGCTGCCTGCAGCCTCAGGGAGTCCAATCCTCACATCCACCAAGCTCTTTGGTCTGGTCAGCCATGTGGCTCCAGCTGGTGGTGGTGGGCCTTGTGGCGGGCCTTGGCCACGCCCAGGTCATATCCACAGGGAAGTGTCCGAACTTCGTCTCAAAGGTGGACTTCCAAGTGGAGCAGGTGAGTAATGACGCCCCTGGGAGGTGGAACAGGATTATAGGGACAGTGGAAGGATGGCGAATGATGAGGATAGGAACCATGGGGGGTGTGGTTTGTGGGGATAGTGATGACGAAGGATGCGTGGCTAAGGTGGTCGGTGGATGGGGTGAATGTGGAGGCGAAAGTCATAGGGTTAAAGATAAAATACATCTAATATTGCTTTGTATAAACTATATCAATATCTTCTTTTCCAGTCTTAAACGAGTATCAAAACCATATATTACTTTGCTGACACTAACATGCCCATAAACAGACTATTTGAAGCTTATTTTTCAGAGAGAAAACGATTTTATTACCTTTCGTTTAATATATCATTCAGACAAAAAAATATTTCATCGTCTTTAAGGCATTAAACGAACATTTAGACGGTAAAATCTAAATAGAATGGAATCAGCATCCTAACATAAGTATTTCTCCCCCTTTCAGTACTTGGGCAAGTGGTACGAGATAGGCAGGTACCCAACTATAGACGAGTACGGCCAGAGTTGCAACTTCGCCGAGTACAGTGATAACGGTGAGTAGTAGAGCGATGCCACACCTCGAGGAGGCGAAAATGGTAATTAATACCGATTAACAGGGGATTTCTGTTGATTGACGATGACAATCTCAGTACAGGTAATCTTAGGCGTTTGAAAATATCGAGAGTAAAGATTTGGGACGGCGGGAATCCATCACATTCAAACAGTGATTAAGTTACGAAGGAAATTCATTACCATTCATATACCGTCCCTTGAACTGCCTTTCATTGCATACAGGCAACAACTGTTTGTTGTATTTGTTGTATATGGTATTCAGTGTATGTGTTTGGACGTGATTCAAGTTATGCTCGCCTTACCCGCCAGGGGACGGGACGGTGGGGGTACACAACGGAGGTCTGGAGGCTGACGGGGTCTTCACCGAAATCTTCGGCTACGTGGAGCAGACTGATGTTCCAGGCTCTCTCCTCCTACACCTGGATGGTGGTGAGTACTTGTGTGTGTGTGTGTGATTACTATTTGGACTGTACGCTGAGGGAATTCTGCACTCGTGGGGGTCCCATATGGCACTTGAATTTTCTCTGCTCTCATACAACTTTTTAAACTTATGTATGCTGCCCACATTCACGACCTCGTAACTTAGTCTATTTCACTCATCCACCAATCATATGATACGAAAGTACAAGTGTCTTCTTCAGTTTCATGCTAAGCCTGTTAGCTATACGTACTATCCCTACATCGGCAACTCAAGCGTGGACCGCCTTGATAACTGCCTCTTTCCCTACACGTCGAAGCTTTGGAACTCTCTACCTTTCCACGTCTTTCCCAATAACTATGACCTTGCTCATTTTAAAAGACAGGTCTTTCACTTTCTCAAAAAAATGTACCTTCCCTTGTTTTTTCTTTTTCCGTTTCACAATTTTCTCTATATTTCAATTAAGGCCCGGCCTTGATGTGGACTTTTGTCCGTGACTGGAGCCTCTAACATAAGAAAAAATAATCTTTCGAACTGTTCACTGTCAGAGTCAATAAGCTAAGTTAAAAAAAAACTATAGATTGTGGTCAGGTCACCTCTCCCTCTTCTCTCTTCAGTGGTGGGCAAATCTAAGTCCCCCTGTATCCCAGATCTCTTGATTCTGGTACAGTCATTGTTGCCTTCCTCTGGACCTTCTCCATTAACTCCTTGCGCTTCTTGAAGTGCGGTGACTACGCTTGAAAAGCAAATGCTGGGTTCGGTACATTACAGGTACAAGATATGAACAGTTTGCTGAACATTTCCTTCTCCATACTATTTATTCTCTTTATGTTGAAGGCTCCAGTCACGGACAAAAGTCTACATCAAGGCCGGGCCTTAATTGAAATATAGAGACAACTGAGAAAGGAAAAAAAAAAAAGACAAGGGAAAGTATTTCCGATTTTTAAGAAAGTGAAAGATTTGTCTCTTGAAATGTGCCAGTTCATAGTTATTGAGAAAGAAATGAGAAGGTAGAGTTCCAAGGCTTCGACGTGTAAGGAAAGAAGTAGTTATCAAAACGGCACACCCTTGAGTTCCCGATGGCCACACAAAAAAACATGTAACGCAGCAGCTTGCCGAGTATTCCGTGGTGTAGCTAGTGGTGGGGGTACACAAGCAGCCAGCTCTTAGGAGCAAAAACCATAGTAATACCTACAGAAGAGGGAAAGTGAACCAACACTGCGGCGTAGGGCAAGGGGGTCAAGTTTGGAAGTTAGCCTG
>JAYMFT010320185.1:0-23435 GCA_038088735.1 Panulirus argus | reverse complement strand
TCCTATTTGATTTGAAAGTATAATTTTGGAAAGGACAGATAATGATATAATCACACGAGACTTTATAAGTACATCAATGGCCTTAAATTAGTTAAAACGCAATACCTAGACAGTAAATGACCACAAATGGTAGCAAATTAGAATGCCTTAATGATAGAACACAAGCCCGAGCTTCTGTTGAAAATCCACCCTGTCAAACGTGATATATTTAAGTAACCCTTTTAACTAGATATACGAGTGTTCCCTCCAGTATAAACAAAAACAGGTTCATCGTATAACTCATGTGTGAGAGGCCACTGCAGCACCGTGATGGTGGTCTAGGACACACACACACAAGAGGTGGCGCGCTGGGGACTATCTTTTCATCTCTAGGACAGTGTCAAATTTGCCTTCCCATTTGTCACTGCGAACATCGGGTATCTGTGCCGAGAATAGACACATCCGTTTCCTCGTAATGATACATGATAAGGAATTAAGATTCAACAGGGCACTCATTCCTCCATATGGCCGATCGCGTCACTCTCGGTGGCTGTGATATGTGGTGGCACCACCACCACCACCACCACAAGCACGACTCGCTCCGGGAGACCTGAATGGATCATCACCTTGAACTCTCTCCTTTCACACACTCCAGATGTATTCTGATGCGGATGGTTTCATAAACATCATTACTTAATAGATGGACGTTTTTTGCGCCAATGATTAATATCTTTCTGTCACAGGTGACTTTGAAATAACTTTGACCGATTTCGTCTGTGACACCGGTAAGGTAGTTGATCTAAGTCTTTTAGAAACGTCAAAGATCACTTGACAAAGTCCTGCACCAGTACATAATAACTTTGCCCATCAGCCTTCACTGGGGTGAGTTCGTATAACAATATAAACTAGCAACTACATTTTCCTTATCTATTACACGATAAGCTTTCCCTCGCTCACCGAAACAAGAGCATGAAGTTGATAAGAAAGAAAAACAATAAAAATGCTGGAAATGAAACGTTTGAAATCATTTTCTGACTTTTTTTTTTTTGCATATGTGTCTCTCCACCTGCTTCTCTGTCTGTCCATTTTTCTCTCTATGTTTATGTTTGTATGTAATTATATACGTGTAAGTGTATGTTTGTTTGTGTGTGTGTGTGTGTGTGTGTGTGTGATTACCAACTGCAGTAGGGTAGAGAGTCTTACACTCGTGTTGCCCCTTCTCTTAATCTTGCACATATACACCATGTCTTTATTCCTGTGTGTGTGTGTACAGACACACACACACACACAAACTATGCAAATCCACCAACCTAGAGTCTCAGATTAGCTTACGCCCTGTTGCAACCACTCCAGCCCCCAGTCTAATTTGTGAAAGTTTTGTATCTGACTGACTGGACCTATGCTGACACTGCTGATTCAGTAGACCCTCAGCAGTTTGAAGACACGAAGTCGTCCTCCGCCACTCACTGCCTTGTCAGCCTCTTAGACTTCATTTACTGCAACTTGGAGAAACGCAAGAGCTCGCTGGCACTCGCCTCCATAGGCTTCAAAAGGTTTTTTTACCTGATAAACTATAATATCATAAAAGAAAGCCGTCGACCTGGAACTACGGGGGTGTCTCATTTCTTGGCTGGCGGACATCCTGACCGAGCAACACCAAACAGTCCGCTTTAGAGGATCCACACCGGCTTAACTACTCTCAACATGCGGAGTACCACAGGGCACCAAGATGGGGCCACTCTGCTTCTTCAACCTTATCATTGACGCCCTGAAGGACACAAACTACCACTTGAAGTACGCAAACCACTCCAGCTTTGGCATCACTATTAACAACAACTCTTCTGACTTCAGTGCTCTTCAGCACATCATCAACAACCCTCAAGAGTGTGCTAGAGCCAACGACGTTACCATCAGCCACGCCAAGGCCGTGATGACGCACATCAACCTGAGTGCAGACAACATCCTGCCCCCTTTGACTTCACACTAGGCCCTGACATCCTCTGGGTATTCAGAGACTTCAAACTTCTTGGCTTCACAACAGACTACGGTTTAAACTGGAAGAGTTATGTCAGCATTATCATCAAATCTTCTTCATACCGACTCTACCTTCTCCGCCGTCTGAAATCACTTCGCGTTCCACCAACCGAGTTCAGGATTGTCCCTACAATCTTCATTCTACCTAGGTTCACTTTACACATTCCCAGCTTGGTCCTCCTCGCTAACAGCTACAAAGAGGGACCAGCTCGAAAGATTGCAGAAAAGGCCTTAGAGAATCATCCTGGTCTCTTCGTAAACCACCTACCAAGATGTTCTCCCCTCGCTGAACCTGTCCACCCTCTCCGACCAACATCGGCAGCTCACACAGCAGTTTGGCAATAAACTGCTGTGACACACCCCGTTACAGAGATATCCACCTTCCCCCCTTCAACGTCCTCCACCACGGAGAGTCTTTCGTCACAACAATCGACTTGTTCCAATAACAGGTAGTACAGACAAGTATAAGAACGGTCTTATGCCAACCATTGTGAACGTCAAATACACAGTCTCTGAACGAGTGCTTAGTTTTGCAAGTGAACAACTCGGTTTTCTGTTAGTTAGGCTACTTACGATGTCAATCATTGTATTGCTGAGACACTTCCTTACTTAATGTTCAGTCAAGTTCATAATGTACAAACCATATCATTTACTCTGTAAACATCCCTGTATATCTGCCACCCTGTCTGTCTTGATGTACCTCACCCATGTACGTATCTACATCGTGGGTATGTCCAGTTCATCCTATCTTATGCTCTTGTATGTTAGTTAGCTGGTAATTACCATGACCCAGGTCTGTGATATCCACAAGATCTCAACTGTGTATTTTCAGTCGAGTGGCTGCCTAAATCCAATAAACAGCTATATGTTCATTTATCCACACACACATACACACACACAATCACACATACCACGGCATAAGCCTTACGCCAGTTTCCCATTTGTCTACTATCCTTGGAGGGAGGATGAACACCTGGGTTGGGCGTAGGCCGACTGGATTCGGACACTTGCAGGCCCTTGTCGACTCATGGTCAACAACGCTAACCATTACACTACCGAGGCCCGTTTTACTTATCATTTTATGCACATTTACATATGGTCGTCAGCGTCAAGCTATATCCACTAACCGAAAAAAATCTTTAACGCCTTCAGGTGCTAAGAATAATTCTAAGACCACATACACACTCACTATGCATGGGTAAATTACCTTTATGTAAAGAACAGGAGGGAGTTTTACTCTGTGTGTGTGTGTGTGTGTGTGTGTGTGTGTGTGTGTGTGTGTGTTTAATACATTGTTTATATGCAAATCTGATAAAAAACACATAAATGTTAATAATACAAGTAGTATAAAGTGGTAATACTGCGACATACCTGTTTAATTTCGGATAACGATAGACAGGTACATAAAATATGGCCAGAAATGTTTTTGTACAACAGGTGCTCCACCACCGCGACAACACGGCCCAGGTCCTGACCTCCTGATGCTTTTATGTCTCATTCTGAACTTGAAAATATCTCTTTTCTTCAGTCAGCTTCATTTAGAGGATTCGGTTAGACTCTGATACATAAACGATATGAATATTTCCTGTCTTAATTACACTGAAAATACGAAGATTATTAAGAATGGGGAAAAGAAAAGTGTTGAAATAAAACAATTACATGGGAATATGATTCTAACCAACAAGTACGTAAGTGACTGACTTAGAACCACAGATTATGAGGCATACTCATCTGATGACCTAGGGTCTACACTGTGCTCATAAAAACGAGGAGGGTGAACAGGCTAGGATGATAAACCTATTGGAAACAAATGTATTTTTAACCTCTCTAGGCTATCCTTTGTTTATGTTGGTATTCCCTTATTTAATGTTATACGTATACGATCAATATGACAACTGTATTGTGTCTATGAACGTAAAGCTGTATTATCCGCTCTGCTATGAAGCAGAAGGTATAAAACGTGACTAAAGACAAAATTTGCCCTAGCTATTTTCTACGCTGATGTATGTTCTTTAAATGATAATGTACCAACATACAGTTTTACAGAATATCAACTTTAATGATCGAATTGGTCTTTGAAAATCGGGATTGTTAACGTCAAAACGATCGAAGAACTATAGTGAAGTAATTTTCCAGTATCTTTATTACCTATGGTTCAGTCTTTGCTTTAATGGTGAGCTCAGCGAGAAACCAAAGACGTCCTAGATCATTGCTCCATTTCACAGTCGGAACGAGACAGGGTAAAAAGAAAGATTCTGTAGATTCCGAACGTGGCTATCTGTTTCAGCCGCCTGAGTGTGATCAGAAAACCGCGACGAAGCTGTTTGATGTGAGCGCGCTGCTCCTCGTCAGTCTTCAGTAGATTGACACCACGGGAGGCCAGCCGAGTCAATTATAAAACTAGACGGAGTTTGTGTGTATGTTTAGAGAGAGAGAGAGAGAGAGAGAGAGAGAGAGAGAGAGAGAGAGAGAGAGAGGGAGAGGAACAACAGCAGCAGCAGCAATCATCACACCTTAGGAACACCTGTGGTTCTGCTACCCACCGCTGCCACACTACCCATTGCGTTGATGAACGCGTCCTTAAGAAGC
Source organism: Panulirus argus (assembly GCA_038088735.1). Classification (NCBI taxonomy): domain Eukaryota; kingdom Metazoa; phylum Arthropoda; class Malacostraca; order Decapoda; family Palinuridae; genus Panulirus; species Panulirus argus. The sequence continues at coordinate 18,833 of JAYMFT010320185.1, read as the reverse complement.
CGTAACCACGGGTGCAGGAAGGGCACAGCAGTTACACTCCTCCTGGCTACCGGCGCAAGGCCGGTCACCTTCTGCAGTCGGCAATCCATAAAAGAATGCCACAGAGCGGAGCCGCTGGCACCCGCTGCTAATTACAAGGTAAAGAACTTCATATCCATCTCGAGAGAATGGAAGTTTTGCAGGTGGCGTAGCACTAAGTACATCCTCGTAGGATGAACAGTACGAACATGGATCTTTCTATTACTCTAATCGTTCAAGATGGATTCTTGATCGATTTTCTGACCTGTGAAGAGTTCAGTCAAGTGTATGATACCCGAGTCGGAGATGAGTCCCTAATATGTACGTTAGGGAGTTTCGACTGCATAATCAAGGCGATAAACATAGTGAAGAATTGGCTTAGGGAGATTTAATCTCTCATATCCCCGTCTGTTTCGGTTTAAATCACAACACGTTATATCAGTAGCTCTTTTGCATTCAATTTTACGTAGAGTTTATAAGGTATATCCTTTGAATTAAAAGAACAAGAACAGACAGACCAGCTTTCACCACATGATATATTTCCATTGATAATGTTCTGTGATCTTAGCCAATTCCCGGTCTGTTATCAGTCTATCAATCTAAACTTGATGATCAGTAACTGTAACTCTTCTAGATGAAGTATAGTAAAGATTAAGACGGAGGAGGAGAAGACAAAACAACCACTTATGAGAAACATTAAAGATAATACGAAAATACTTCACGGTCTCATCAACGTAAAGCCGAATGTTAGAGACCAGTTGATGCTGATATGGAATGAAGATGAGAGAATATTAGAGTGAAAGGAAAAAAGTAAGTGAAGTAATATAAGCAATAAGTATCAATCAGCGTGTGGGTAAATAAGGATACAGAAGCTTCGAATACGAACGGTATTCCGAACGGACAAATGTTACATAAAGCTGTTAGCGTTGAAGAGGATAATGTTAATTCACTGATGGAAGTGGACGAGGTAAGGTTCCAGTACCATACTGTATTTCCCCTCCGGGTTAATAAGAAGATTATGACATTGGTTTCTCGTCAAAGAGACGCTAAGCAACGGTGGCGTCCCCCGGGGTTGCTGGAGATGTTCAGATGTTGTTCCAATATACAAGACGTCAGATCGAATTATCCTCACCGTTATAGACCTCTGTCGCTATTGTACTCGTAGTACGTATAGAAGAGAAAAAAAATGATACTGAAAATTATATCAAGATCTATCGATTATACTAAATTTCTGAATTATGGAAAGCTTGGATTTAGAGCACGATGATGATGTTACTAATGCTGATGACTGCCAAGAAAGATCACCAAAATGATACGAGAGTAAGTAAAAAGGGGATGGTACGTATCCATACTGACTTTGCATAAGCATTTTACAGGTGCCTCATAACAGGTCGGGGAAACGAAAAAAGCCGGTTAATATCACAAGGGTTAGAAAGATGAATTAAGAGCATTTGTTAAGGGATGATATTCGTCGTGGATGGAAGTTACCAGAGGAGTGCCTAAAGGATCGATCTGGGGACTCGAGCTGTCTTTAGTTACAGGTTAATGAACTTCCCCAGTGAGTGAGATCATGCGTTATCATGTTGCAGATGACAGAAAACGTCTGGTCAAAATCATAATCAGAGGAAAATGAGATATAAATGTCCCTCTTAATTCTTTTCATGTTATCAAGAAAATGCTGAGAACAAACTTGTCTTTTTCCTTTTCTTTTTCGAATAGCCTGTTTGACGATGCTACGGAACACCATGTTCGTTCTCTCTCCTAAGGTAATGAGTCTTCCTAAGGTTTCATCCCAACAGAGTTCACAGGAGGATATATCCAATAACTGTGCTTCTTTCTTCTGAAGAGATTCTGCTCTCTCGATGGTTTATATGATGTTTGGTTCTTCAATCCCTCAGTAGTCAGGTAGATTAGAGGACATCTCCGAGATGTGTATATTGAGAACGCCAAATTCGCATGACAAAAATCTTTGTCTGAATAGCCCACGTAAAAGAATCATGACTGTTCCTAAGATAAGGCACCACCTGCTGGTCGCAAACACAGCAAGAATATTCCTTTGCCGCTTCTCTTTACATAAAAGCCACTTTCAGTGAAATGTCAGACTCAGAAAACGAAGGTGAGCTCAATTATTACATGGTGCCTAGTCGCAACTTGGTTGAAATGTAGTGATATACGATTTGATCGAGTAAGTAAAGACAGATTAAAAGAGAATTGTGGTAATAAAAGGAGTGTGGTTGAGAAAGCAGAAGAGTGTGTGCTGAAATGGTTTAGACATAGAGAATGAGTGAGGAAAGGTTGAAAAAAAGGATATATATGTCAGAAGTGGAGGGAACAAGGAGAACGGGGAGACCCAATTGGAGATGGAAGGATGGAGTGAGAGAGATTTTGAGTGATCGGGGCCTGAACATGCAGGAGGGTGAAAGGCGTGCACGGCATAGAATGAAATGTATCTATGTGGTATACAGGGATCAAGTGCTATCAACGAACTGAACCAGGGCATGGGATGCGTCCGGGTTAAACCATGGAAAGGTCTGTGGGGCCCGATTTTGGATAGGGGATTGTGATTTCGGTGCATTACACCTGACAGCTAGAGAATGAATGCGAGTTGATGCGGCCTTTCTAAATCTGTTCCTGGTGCTACCTCTCTAACGTGGGTATAAGGAAAAACAGAAAATTGTATATATATATATACATATATATATCACATCCACTCTCTAGCTGTCATGTACAGTATACCGCACCGAAAACAGAGCCACCTATGCACAGCCAAGCCCCATAAATATTCTGTAGTTTCTCCTGACCGCTTTATAAGCCCTGGTTCAAACCACTGACAGCACGTCTCCCCTTGTATACTATGTCGCTCCAATTCGCTGTATCCTATGTATACATATCTTTTTTTAAGAAAAGCTTTACGGTATGTCAGCAACAATCATCGAGATGTTTATTACCTGTCACTAGCTTTAATGACTAGACGTAAAATGGAGTCGTTTGCTATTTTCTAAATAGCTGCCAAATAATGCCTTTCTTACCCAGTCTACATGTGGAGGAAGCGTACTGCCAGGATAGCATATGCTCGTGAAGGTAGCCTACTGTCGAGGCTCCATAGCAATCAAGAGGCAGTTACAGATAGATTTTTTTTAGACACGCGTCAGGCAACCAGGACTAGATACATTCAACATCCTCTGGTGAATTCATTTATGTTCTACTCCATCTACAGAGAACCTGTGAGTCAGCCTCCCTCATCACCTCTTTTCTTTTTCAGGAACTTTTCCTCCTCTCTCGCCGTCTTCGTCCTCATCTTTTCACTCCTCCTCCTCCTCCTACGTAGATCAGATCTCTCAGTTCATTTGAGAATCCGGTTGGCGCTTAACTAACCATCGTGATTCAGAACAGAATAAACAAGGCGGCACTGTTATTTGAGCACGCTGTAAATGCCTAACAACACGTAAAGCCATAATGATACCTCCGGGAACTGGTTTTCTCTCTCCCTACCACACGTCACTGGCGCTCTGGACAAGGTACTAGGCTCATGTTTCATTGTCCAAGTGTTTCATGCTCGAAATACTCTTTCGATTAATGCCTCCTCCTCTCCTTTTCTCCCTCTCTTATTAGCAGCATTCCTCTCCGATCGGATCACCTCCGACATAACACCTACCAAAATATGCGGGCAGTTTCTTCTCTAACCCTATATTTGTGTTGATATTCTCCCTTCCTGGGCACCTGCTCTCCATTCCTTCCACAGTCATCTTCCTTCCTCTTGTCTCCTCTTCCTCTCATCACTCTGTTAATTCTCTTCACCTGAGTATCCACCTCTACCCCCAAAACGCTTCTATCTTTAGAGATATACAAAAAGAGGAAAGATCAGACACCATTCCTACTCGTGTGTTGTAAAAGCTTAGCTTTTCCTTTGGACGCTAACATTATCTCAGCCTCTCCCGGGGAGTGGTTTGTTCTAATCCTTCCAACCATCATCCTAAGACCTTAACTTCTGCTATTTTTATAGCCTTTGAATCTCGCTTCATCTCTTACATCCCGAGTCTCAAGTTCCTCTGTTTTATCTCCAAATTGGTTTTCACATGGCAAGATTCACAGGCAATACGTTTATCAAAAATATCTAATCTTCCTCTCTCAGACATTCTGGGAAACCTTATATCGTAGACCTTGATATTCGCAAAACTTTTGATAGGATCCGGCATGCAAGACTAAATATGATTAAGTATGAATTCAGAGTCTGGTTAAGTCACACTCAATGGCGTTGTTGGTTTCGATTTCATTGGATTGTTTATACTTGGCTTTCTATATATTTTCACACATATTCATGCTCGTCTAGACTAGAGATGATGAACACAAGACTGCCAAGCAGATTTGGTGACAGAAAACTAACACAGTATTAGTACTGATAAATTACGTTACCAAACCGTGTTGCAAGCGACGTCTTCCAAGGTGCAATCATGCCTGAAAGTAAGTATTTCGCTTAGCAATAATCCCTCGTGTGCTTGTTTGTAACTGATGGTATACTAAGACAAGCAGGTCACAGATATGATATCACTGCTCTCTATTAATGAGGTAAGGGATGGATAACGGAGATAAAAATCAGAATAGACATTTTCTGACCTAGGTATTTTTTATATATTTATATATATATAACTATTTCTCCCGATTTTCAAGACTCGTTACTATATGAAAATTTTATACATTTTCAACCTATCATATTATGTCTTATGGAAGAATCCGAAAATGATTGGGTGAAACATGTACACATATAATTCAGTTTAAAGAATATATATCTTTGATAGTTACTGGTGAAATAACAGCATACTCTTCTGTACAGATGCATTAACCTTAACAGAATAGTTGTAGTAAGTGGCGTATGGCTAGTGTTATCACTGAACATGCCCAATATCTAATCCAGCATATGGTATAAGTAATCAGGATAGTTTGAAACTTGTGAAAGACTCGTATTAAACTAAGGTAAAGCATGGGTACTGAATAGTAGCATACATAAACACTTAAGTAGACAGACGTATGGATTAAATGGGCATAAAAGAAAAGAAAAAAATGATACCTCAGTACGGATTAACACTGAAAGAGCAAAGACAAGAGAAAAATCGTACCAGAGGCATAACTGATTTTCCCCTTGTTCTATCCACACCACTTTATGGAGGGCAAACAAGGCAAATATATGTCGTTTATCTGACTTTAATCGCCAGACGGAAATTTTTTCTGCGTCCTTCAAAGAAAATGTATTAAGACTGAGGCAACGGGTCGTTAAGGTCCCACTTGGCTCACTGTAATGCTGCAGGAGATTTACATTTACCTCCGTTTACATGGCCTTTGGCTATAAGTGACAAACAGTTTTCTCCCTTCACAACAAAATGTCGTAAAGCGTTCGCAAAAGCTAAGAGTGTACGTATGTAAAATACATACTGCCACCGTGGAAGCCTTATAGATGCTGTTATCATAAGACAGTCGTACTCGAGAACAAAATTGGTGGTGTATTGTTCATCTAGTTACATCGGTGGAGGATGTACCAAGGCATAGGGAGATATAGTGGCAAGCAAGAGGGTACAGCAAGATACAAGGTGGTGCGACATCATACAATAAGGTTGAGTAAGATGCAGTGCGACATAGCACTGTTAACAGGGGTGCAGCGGGACCCAGTTGGAGTCATATACCAACATACTAGAAAGTGTAGTAACATAAAAGGAAACGTTCAACAACTTGCACGAGAGGAAATTACATGCACAGGGCAATGCGGCAACATTCGGTAGCATGCAACGTAATATAATAGCATAATGAATATAAGGAGTGATACAGTAATATCGATTATATTACAGGATACTGTAGTGACACAGAAGAGGGTCAAGCACGTAACGAGACTTAAGAGTCAAGCAGAAAACGATGTTGTGAAACAGTAGAACAGGCAGATACAGGACGTGTGCAACAGCACCAAGGAAGCAGCAGGAAATTACCGGACACTTCGACAACATAATCCTCACTTCTTACTTAAACTTTCAGGTAGGTTATTAGCCCGTCAGTGAGGCTAGCATTATTCTTCATTCCAGTCTATCTCCAGAATTTCCTGTTTCTCACCACTCCATTCTTTTACCTCTTTGCAAGTCTTGCTCGTGATCTTTTCTTACATTTCCAGTCTTTCCCTAATAGTATTCTTTTTTTTTTTTTTTCTTTCAAGATGTCCCAAGCATCTTATTGGTGATGTTTGTACCTTTGCTTCCCACACCTTTGAAGGTTTACCCACCATAGAACATAATGTGCCTTTTATGACTCAGTATATACTACATATGTATATCATCATAGTTCTAAGGGGTAGCATTTCTGCCGTTCAGATTTTTCGTTTTTGTTTTGTGCCTGATGCTTAGCTTCCTGCGCCCCCCCCCCCAAAAAAAAATCGTCATGCGCCAAAATCCAGAGGAATCCAGAAACAAAATATGATACAGTCTAACCCAACCTAGAGACCAGTCCAGCAGACGGGCATACGAACAACGTATCTATTCTTCCTCTTTAGGCGTATTTGGATATTCTAATGCCGAATATATCTTATATTTCCCCTAATTCTTCGTTCATTCAGTCTTATTTCTATCTCCAAAAGCAGAAAATACACATCCTAGTCTTTTGGTCATCGACTCTTTTTTCTCTCTCTCTCTGTTCTCCTATCTCTTAGATGGTATCACACTAATCTCCTCTCGCTTTGCTTGCAGTCAGTATCTCTTGTTTTATTAGCAGTGAACGTCAAGCCAGCTCGTCTCATACAATCACGCCAACAGTTTAGTGCCCACTCCAACGTGTGTTAATTAGGTACATAACAGTACAACAACACGCCAAATGGGTGAAGCAAGACTCACGATGGTGCAGCATAATACAAGATGAGAGCAAAATACAGGGCAGTGCACAAATAGGAAAGAGGACACCAGATACAGGAGAGTACAGCAACGCAGATAAGGATACATAAAGACTCATAGCGGTGAATAGACGAACAACATGATACAGGAAGATCAGGAGGGTACAGAAACATTCAGACGGATGCAAGAAGTTAAAAGGACGGTACAGCATCGTACAAAAGGGTACAGCATGATACAGGGCAGTATAGTAAATGAGTATTTTGAATGAGCCTTAAAGCAGCGTAGAAAAAAATGAAGAATGATACGTGATGTCAGAACATCGTACACTATCGGAAAGATACAGACGGGACAAAAGCACAGACGAGGGTACAGTAAGATATAAGGCGGTACAGTAACATATAAGAGGTTACAGAAAGATACTGAACGGGAGAGCAAGGTACAAGAGGGTACAATAATACACAGGATGTTGCCATAATAGGAAAGAGGGTAGAGGAAGACGGGATGGGAGGCATCATGCAAGAGGATACAAGGTGGTACAGCTATAATGAAACGAGTAGAGCATATTACAGGGAGTGCATAAATATACAGGAGGGTACAGCACGATGCAGTGAGGTAGAGTACCACTGATATGGATATGAAAGATTTCGGGTGGTACAGGAACATAGATGAAGATACAGGAAGATACAGAACAAAGCAACAACACAGAGGAGGTTACAGCATAATACATGACACTGCACCAGCATACAGAGGCGTTAAAGATACAGACCAGAACATTATGGAAAAGGTATGGCTCATCGCAACAACACACACATGAGGATACATACAACCAGATACAAGACGGAACAGCAGGGAGACAGGATGATACAGCAACACACAGGGCGGTACAGCGACATACAAGAGGGTACACTAACAGGCAATACATCAAGTAAGGAGGGTCTCTGGCCTGCCGGACACAAAGGAACCGGTTCGTGACGCGCTGCACGTCCGCCACTCTGCTCTTTCCTACTTTCACTCCTCCCATACATACCCACCCCACCTCCGCGCGTCTCTTCCTCGCCTCCCCACGGACGTTCCTGCTTCACAACGCACCCTACTGCTTACGTTGCATCCTCTGCTTATCCCTTTGCCAGTCTGCTTAACCTGAATTTGCCGTTAAGTTGCTTGCTTATCCCACTTTACCCAACGCCACTGAGATAGCACCTTTGCCATCATGCTTACCAAGAACCTTCCTTCACACTCCAGTATACCTCCTCGCTTTTCCGTACAACCCTCCTGCTTATCCTTGACCCAGAGAGCTTGACCCCCTTTCCCTTCTGCTTAACGTAGTGCAATTCTGCCTCTCCCCTCCGTAACCTCTTGCCTGTTTGTCCATATTTACTCGTAGACGCTTCCTCGTGCTCCTGGTATTCTTACCGTCAGGTCCTCTCGTGTCCTCTTGTGTCCCCAGCTCACTTTCGCGCCTTCCTGTTTATCTCGCCCTCGGACTGACCCCTCAGCCCTCCTGCTTACCCCTCGAACTCATTTTAACTCCTTTGCCCTCCTGCCTCTCTTGCCAACCCCTTTTCCGAATGGCTTACCTTCACGCAACCCTGCTAACCAGCTCCACGTGTCCTCCTGTTTACCCGCGCGCCCGAGTACTTGCCTCCTTGTCTTTAGTGAACACATTCTAGTTGTGCTAAAGCCGTATGTATCTGCTTTCTCAAGTGTTCAGTCCATCGCCTCCTATCCGAGTACGCGTCTTCCATCATAATTCAACAGCTTCTTCCTTGAACTCGTGCCCTCATCACTCATTTCTGCTCTGCTGTTTTTATCCTCTTCCCCTTTGTATTTATCCTTCCACCTTTTCCATTCACTTCCGATTTGTCACAAATAATGCGAGAAGATTTTCCCTTCAACAGCGAACACACATAACTCAAAGTTAAGAACCACGCTGATGACAGATAATCTTCATTTGCTTCTCCGAAGTGAAACTCAACCGCTGAAAGAAGACGGCAACTTTTGGCTTCTAAGATAAGTATGCTGAAAAAAGTCTCAGTCTGTTGATAACCAAGTATTCTTTTTTTCCTTTATACTGCATCACCATCATTTTTGCATATTTTCCTTTTTTGTCTTAAGATATTGCGATGTATAAACAACGCCTTTACGTTGGCTATAATGAAATAAGAATGTAGAGAATTTAGATTGCATCCAGTCATTAATTAAGGATTGCTCTGGACTGGCCCTTCTCTGGAGAGAATTTATGAGCCCTTGTAAAAGTCGTTTCTGCTTTTCCTTAGGGTTAAGCACATTCAAAACCTAAAGCTACCTAAGAATGTTTTTTTATTACCTAATTCAACATTAAGATTAATCCAGCAGTCTTCGACCTCACTTAGTGTGTAAAAACCTGACAATTCCAGGATTAAGAGCGCTCTTGCTACAAGACGTAACTAAAGCGCTTCCAGAGCCATAGTTCTTTTTATACCCATTTCCAAAAACATTCTTAGATTCATAGTTCTTTCACATCTTGAATCATTTACGTTTTGATATCATTGGGTCTAAAGCAACTTGCATGAGAGTGCGTTGCACTTACTCTCTCCAACCGCTCAAAGTTTTTCATTAAAGGTAAGCACAGTTTTTGGTTCCCCAAATACAGCGACTAAGTCAAATGGCTTTGCACCAGCAGGAGAGCTAATGTTATCGTATCCATCCAGCCTTTACTGCAAAATTTGCGAAATTCTTCCTGTAAAGCGAATGTTTCTCATATCTTTGTTTTCCATAAATTCTATGATCTTTTAATATTACATTCCTTGTATACTTGTCAGCATCTTGAATCTATGTTGATGCTTATTCATAATTTGTTCCTTCTAAACTACCATATGCTATCAATCGCCTTGAATCATTTCAGATGGGAAGAATCCACGATCAGTCTGAAGTGTGAATCAGCGGTGCTTTCTTCAGTGTTATTTTTCGTGTTAGACAAAATTGTCCATGGTACTCATGCTTTATATATAACAGATGAAGGTTACAGATATCATTCTCAGACGGTGTTTTTCTAATTTCTTTTAATTCTTACTTGAGCAGCAATATTAGCGTGCTTTCAGCTTTGTGACAACCTTTGCCGAGTTCTTAAAACTTGAGGATAGATGAAAAAGCGAAGTTTCCCCTTGAAATTAAACTCTTGGGACAGCCGTGCTTTCATCAAGAATAGTGCCTGTTTTGGTGTTTTCTTCACACATCATATCTCATTGTGACTCCTGACGTATACTTCCAGTAAGTGCAAAATCATCTGTGTTTTAGGGCTTCCGTTATCTTGCCCTTACAGTCTTTCATCTAGTGCAAAGCTCTCTCCGGTCATGACGTGTTTATATATCCCTCAACTGTGGTCTTGCGTAGCCACTGTTAAATAGGCTTGGACTCTAGTAAACAATCTAATGTCTATTACATATGAATTCTAAACTAGAATAATGAATTAAGTACCATAATCTGCCTATACCATTTTTCTTACGGTACTGTCTCTATAATGTCTGTCAAGACCTGACGCCAACACTGCTCATATGAAGCACCAACTTTGATTCGTTGGGCAGTCTCCTTAAAAGAGCAGCAAAGCAAGTTCAAATATTCGCTGGTGACTGTGAACAGTGCTAACCATTCCATTGGGAGTGACCCACACGTTACCCAGGTGGCCTCAGGATCTCCGGACACGAAAGTCTTGCGCTTACATCCGCTTCACTGTCAGTTTTGAGTTCTGTTTTCTCTACCAGTACAACGCAACACGGACTTCTGTCGATGAGTTTTTCACCTGTCCAAGGTTTCTATAATCTTACTTGGGTAAAGTTATGATCAGGATGATATCAAATCAAAATTACATAAAATCTGTCTTTTAGAACATAGTCAGACGTGTTTTTGTCTTATTTTCAGAGTTCAAAATGAGGTTCGTGTTTGGGCTCTCTGATCAGTTAGTTACCTGCACACTGGCTGATGTTTCAACAGAAAAATAACTTAAACAATTGATAGTGAGTACAAACACAGCACAGAATACTGAAATGAATTCCTCATGTATCCTTACCCTTCACACTGTTCTTGTGTAGGCAAATGATGAACGATTACTGCCCGTGTATGAGAAAGATCAACTAACTGGATCACATCCAGTGATAACGAACCACTCTGCGCGACTCTTTGGGTCTTCATGCAAACAAGTTATATCAATACAATTAAGGAGGCAGGCCAGTAAGTACCAGACAAGGCAAAAAAAGGGAACTATTCTTCTTTTCGTGTAACAGGATGTGACTTATCTTTTTTTGCGTGTGTTCTAAACTGGAGCGCTTGACCGAAAAAAATATATTGCACTCTGACGGCAGTGGTGTGTCAGTGGGCATGAGTAAATGTTCATCCCTGGGAAAAGTCTCAGTGGAATCCTTAGAGTGAGAATGTATTTTGTTGATGAATCGCTGAATGTACTAATGATGTTCTCTTATGATTCACATGAAAAGTAAAAAAGATAACCCCTGTTTAGCTTTTCCCATAAACGAAATTCTTACGTATATTTCATAATGGGGAAGATAATGAAATAAACTTTTTTCACGAATACTTGCGACGGAATTTTGCCAATAGGCAGGGCCAGCGCGTAGCGCTCACCGCAGTAAAATATAGGGTTACGAAGAACGAGTCGTGTGAGCTACGTGTTGTTAATTGATATCTGCGAGTTGGAGAGATTGTATGTACGTGGACTGAAAACATGTGTGGTGACGCAGAAAGAGACCTCAGTAATCTGTTCAAAAGGAGTGATACTTGACAGCCACTGCATTTGCTAACCCAGTACAAGATGTAGCAGCCATATGTGTAGTACAGCGCTATGTTTTACAGATACTGCTTCATAGCTCTTAAATATAAATGTAGTTTTGGCATCGTTCCTGTCCTAATGTCATGCCTCGAAAGGAATCGACTGTATACAAGAAGGAGTTAGTTGTCATGTAAACAAAAAATAATGATGAAAATGCTTCAGCCACACTGTTGCTAAAGTAAGGGTCTTTTAAGCCAAATGATTCTCTACTATTTATTATCAATGGGTAGAAGGAAAGAAACGTAAGCATAAGCCTATGAAAGTGAAAAGGAGATTATCATAAAGAAAATAGATGGAAGTGATAATAAGAAGTGACAGAAGAAAAATAGAAATGTCTGTGTGTGCAAATGAAGAGAAAGAGATGAAGAGGAGACCATGAAATAATACAAAAGAGATAAGAGCGGAATAACAGTAGGACTGATTCTCTAAGGGTCGAAATAACAGACAAGAAATATGTGGCTAAGAACAAGACCACCAGATGATGAAAATAAGAATAAAACATGAAGCAATTCCAGTAGCAGCCGTGGTAGTATAAATGAAAAAAGAGAGAAAAAGTAGAGCAGAGGATAATGGGAAATAAAGAAGGGAATGGGAATATCAGGAAACAAGACCAGCCCACCATATTTAGAGGTCTCGCTCCTTCCCTGCAACTTCACCCAGACACACACACACACATACACACATACACACACACACACACACACACACACACACACACAGAACTGTTCTATGGCGCCAGTTTACACACACAGGCCGTCGTAAAGCGTTTAATACCTGCTGGTTATTACCCATCATTCCTATCATTGAAGGGGATATCAAATGGGAAGAAGGGTCCCTCTAAGCATTTGAGCTGATACAGTTTTATTTTACGAGCAACGGGTACCTATACTTGCGATTTAAATCTCTCGTGGGTAAGCCTCTGGCAAAAGAGCGAACAAGAGTGATAAGAAAAATAACTGCGGTGATAGCAGATCTCATGAATCTCTTTTTGGTCGCTCGTATGTGTGAGTCGGTATTCTTATCTCTGCACCAGAACTTGATATTTCTCTTGTTTTACGTCTGCTAATTTATAAGCACCGGGGACTGGCCATGCTTTAAGGCGTATAAACACAGGGATTCATCCTGGTGATTATGCTCACCGCTGACCACGCTGCAGATGCTCAATCGCTGGCGGCCAGCAGTCACGACACCGAGCCTCGGCCGCCTTACTCCTCACAAGCGGAACTATCATCCATCCACGTTGTTGGCAGTTCTCGCCATGGCTTTGGGCAACAGCCCACTCCTTAAATGAAAGACTTCCAGAACTACACTTATACGAATATTGCCACATCTACCATGGTCCATGAGCCCCACTAGTGTATTATAAAAGATTTATGCTAGGCAATAGCCTCGAGTTGTAGCAGAATCTAAGCAGGCAGACACACTGTTCTTCCTTCTCATATAATCAGCAACGTGAATGCCCAACACCAAAAACTACACAGTCACTCTTCGCCGGCCAATACCTTTCCCGAGACCAATTACCGCGAGAGAGAGAGAAAAAAGAATTATACCAAAAAAAGCATATCCTCTTCCTCGACCGCAAACCAAACGCAATTGCGACACTGTTACCGCGGCATACCCGCAGCTCGTGGCCGTCAGAACTAGCAGGTGCATCATTAGCAGGACCCGCCGAACTAACCTGCCTGTTAGGGGAGTGGGGTTCTCGCCCGCCACGTCGTAATGCTTCAGACAGCGTGACAGACAAGGTTGTGTGATCCATCCTCCATAAACGAGTGGCTGTGTCGCCGGCACTTGCTAGGAAAATGGATAACCGAGAAGAGGGATGCGCTGCCGGCAACAACTTCCAATCCGGGACTGGACGTGTTTAGGCATCCGAAGTTTTATTTTATTCGTAAATCTTTCCACTGAGTGTATCTCTGGAACTTTGCCTATTTCAGTCACATTTTCCCCTCCTCCTACTCAATCCAGTGCTGCATCCTACTCAACCAGTACCTTTACCTTCATCGCTTTGTCTCCTTACCTAAGGCTTCTCTCCCCATCTTTTGGTTTAACATCTTCCTATCACCTTGTCCATCCTGCTAAATGTCTCAATAGAAGACGTAGTAAAGAGACCACAGAGACGTTCGGTCAATAGACGACCCATGATGCGTGAAGCTGGTCGCCACTCCTCCCTCCCATATGAGACCCTCCTCCACCACGACCCCATTCAGCCGAGTTAACCTAAACCCCTCAGAGCCCCATGCATTTACATCGGGCAGTACATCGTAAATATACCTCAGTTTAACCGCGTGCTGACAGCTCCACACGGCCATGATCACGAGAGGAGGAAACTAGAACATGTTTCTTTTTAAATTCTTCTATTTTTTGACGGAATGTTTCATGACTTTGTAGAGTCATAATGAACCGTATGAGGAGAATATCTGTATTTTCTTTTCAATCAGGAGTGTTGAATAACACTTAATTTTTTCTCACTGCTGCTTGCGTTAGCGTTCGTATCATTCTAAACAATGAAGACCATAAATTTGTTCATCAATGACAGATCAACGTTAGTTAGTTTATTCTTTCCTATGGTTTTATTTTCAAATCAGAAAATGATAACAATGATACCTAGACACCGTAAAAGTTATCAATCAATTTATTTGAAAATCAAACAACCATAACTCTAAGAAGGTGCGTCACTTGTGGACGGCATAGGCTTGCCCAAGATAAGCCAAATACGAGGATGTTAAATTCCAATCTACTCCTCCTCACTGTTTCCTATACAAGCCCTGGGTTTGTGCCTAAGTCCATATATACTCATCTGTGAAAATAATACATTCAGCAATATCTTCTTTTCTTTTTTCAAATCAATGAAGAAATTAAATGTTTATCCATTACTGGAAATGTCAAAGTATAATCTATACCAATAAATTCATTCTGCTTTATTGTCAAACACTAGATCTAGTTCTACAGACAGCTGTTGATGCTGCCAGTGACGGTCTCGTTAGGTTCCAGAGCCCGCACCATGGTGCTGTCCAGCATTGGTTCCCGAGCCACACACATTGCCCGAGCCACAGACGCTGCCCGAGTGGCACGCTTTTCGAACCGCACACCCTACCTGAGCCACTTACACAGCCTGAAACCACACACTCGTTCAGAACCAGACACACTAACCGAGCCGCGCTACGCTGCCTAAGCCACCCATCAAATCACTCCTCAATTAGATTCTTAAGATAAACTTTTAGATATTATACAGCGTAAGTTATTTCACAGAACTACAGAATGCTCAAACTGCTTTTCCCATGAATTTTGTCCATATTAGGGAACACAATTTTTAAAACAAGCTCATATATTCTTAGTTCGGGAATTATACTGGAATTGCTGTATTTACTAGGCACAGAAGCTATAAGGTACTATATTTAGAATAGAAAATTATTCTTGTCGATGCTGAAATGATGACCGTTCTTTCTGAACTTTGTAGCAACAGTTGAACGAATTTTATGCCTAATTATTGCATCCTTTTAGAGTATGCGTTAAAGTTCATCAACGATACCAGATACCTATCACTATCATCTACCATTAGTATTCCTGCCATATTCTACTTTCTGAAATAGTTTTGATGGCGTGATGTGTCTCCTTTTTTCTTTTAACTTTTCTTGCCGTTCGTCTTATCCTTATCCGCATTTTCGGTTTTTCAAGATTATACTAAAAAGAAAAACAGTATTTGTAAGTGCAATTCGTTGCTCTCATATCTACATCAAGTTTATAGCCTACACGTAAACATAGCCTGCCTGAATCTCTCTTAAATCACCCTGTGGGTAGGTGGTAATACAGAAAACCCGTTTATAAATTTTCTTGGCTCAGATCGCTGGAACGTCCCTCCCTGTGCTGCTACTACCTGACCTCTTGAGACTCTCCTGGTATATGTGACTTCTCCCTAGTCTTCCAGTATAGCCTTCCAATACATAATAATTGTTAGGATCAACAAGGGAAGGTAAAAAGCTAAGAAATTTTAGGAAAGAAAGAGACAACACAGTGATCCACCCATGAGCTGCTCGCGAAAGCATTTTAATCAGGTGACGCAGTGCCTTGCAGAGTGCTACAAGGCCTGGCTACAGGCGGAGGGATACAGGTATTGGTTTTTGACAACAGAGATCACGGTCATATGGAGATGATATCAACAAAAGATTGAGAGAGAATCAAGATCATGGCACAGGACGAGTGAGTCAAGGTCCTAAGTTGAATTAGGAGAGCTGATTTACGCAGATACAAAAGTAATCAAACAGCAACAGACCAATGGATCATGCAGAGGCTCTTTGTGATTGTAGATGAGAAACATCGACTTTATGGTGGATAGAGCAGAAAAGCAAACAGATGACTTTTGGGGGGAAAGCCCCGTAAACTTTATGAATACAGAGACGTATATTGTCGTGGAACTGAAGAGAAATATTTGTCATCCGATTTCAAATGTTACTTTGAACTATTCTCGTTGGTAGATTATTCCATATGTAAGTATTCCTCTTGAAGATATAGTACTTTACCCCATTAAAAGCAAAATATTTACCCTAGAGTTTTTTTCCTTTACTACAATGAAATCAGTTTGATACAGCCTTATGTAGCTGCTTAGATCAAATATTGCTAATACCTTTGACAAATTTGAGTCCTTGTATTAAATCAACTTTTAGCCTCTTGTATAAACAACATAAACAAGCTAAGCTTGTCTAAACGGCTCTCATAGCATTTGCTTCTCAGTCCAGATCTTGTTAGGTTGCCGCTGCACTTTGTTCTAACTACGTCTTTTGTCAAGTGCTCCGGCCAAAGCTAAGCACCACTGAGTTGCAAAGCCCGAAGAATGTGCTCTAAGATATGAATGTGAGTGCCCTGCCTGTGATGCCTTAAACTGTGTTCGCCTACGTAACTGCTTCAGCGCACTGCATCTTTGGTTTAAGGCCATCGGTGATAATTACACCTGGGCCATTTTTCCTCGTTTATGTTAGATAGCCCAACAGTTTTTTTTTTTTTCTACCGTGGCTTGGCTTTTCGTTTTCATTGCCGATTTTCAAAGCTACGCACATATCAAAATTGAGGTGCATTTGCTACCTGTGACTCCAATCTTGCATTCTTATCTCCAGTATGTCAGCTTGAAGGTGCAGGCATTCATTGTCTGTTGTAGCTTCATATCCCCCCCCCCTCAACTGTTGTTTGAGGAATCTGATACTCTTTTCCATAACTTATTTACGTGTCATTGATATGTATCAGGAAAAGAGTTGGTTCCAAATCGTGATCCCTGCGACACATCACGTAATACGTCCAAGTACAATCTGGCTCGATCGTTAACGACCATTCTTTGTTTAAAGCAAACCAACCAATTTTCTAACCACCGAAGAACAACAACTCCATCTATACCAAGTGGCTTAACTTTTGCTACTGAATGATTGATGGGGGTGACTTTATCAAATGCTCTCTGAAAACTTAAATAAAGATTATCAAAAGTTTTACTCTCATCATACATATTAAATCATAAAAGAAAATCAAGCAGATTAGTCAGACTAAGGAACAACCGCGTCAAAAACCATGCTGCGAATCGTTGATTAAGCAGTCAGCCCATAAAAGATTTATAGTCTTATCTCAGTGACGGTCTCCACAAGTTTGCCAAGTGCAGACGTCAAGCTAATTGGGATATAACTTCCAGGATGGGACTTGTTACCTTTTTTTTTTCCTTTATAATAATTTCATATCATTGTTGCCTTGGCTAACTTCCAAACTTGTGGAACTTTCCCTATGGCAGGTGACTTGCTGACATAATCTTCACTCGTTATTAGGTTCCTCCATTGTTGTGGGATTACTTTAGTCTCGCCTCGCTCTGACAAAATTGTAGAGATAGAATTGGCACACAGATATGGGAACATCGCTCTATACAAATATGAATCAATATTATATGATGGTGGAAATTGTCCGAAAGGAATGAATCATCAGCATTTGAATAGGAACCCTAGTTCCTCGTCGACAGAGTCAGCCAAGACTTAATGTATGGCATACAAGACATTAGATATTAGGATGATGACAGTTGTATAAATATATTGTGTTGACTGGTGCAATCGTTGAGCCGAGAAAGGAGATGAGAAAGTTGCATAGAAATCTGGAAAGAGGAAAGGAAAAAAACAGGGTTTGCATGAAGCCTGACATCCATCTCACTGGTTGGCTTTTTATTGGAGCCTAACTTTCAGTGATCATTGGATGAAGGAGTGGCTTTCATTTCATTTAATGTTCTCCGAGGAGTAGTAGGTTGCGATAACGTTTCAATTTACACATTTAAAAATATGATTATAATTAATTCATTATAGAATCATTTTGCACATCTGATGTGGGATATGTTTAAAGAATCGCATATGTAATCCTCCTACTGACCAAAAGAATGAAAGAATAATTACTCCCAGAACAATTTCAGGAAACGTAACCATATATCAATCACAGGGATGTCAGATAACGAGCTATGTGCAAAAGCACAATATTTCATCCCCGAAATCTAATTATAATTCTGTATTATAACCGCGGAACATCTTCACATTATACACCTACAGTGCCTCGCACTAGTCTCATTGAAGGAGATAAGATCATGTACATCGTCTGGAATCACCAGTGGGGTTTACACATTCTCAGTGCAGCAGCAGGCTAGACATATGTACAATGATGAGCTTGAGAAACGTAAAGTCTCTTAGTTGTGGAAGTGACAAATGCAGACGTTAAAGATTGCAACCCATGACTTCGCGAAAGAATTAGTAAGATCCTCAGGGAAGCGTATCAGAGTGAAAGTAATAAAACTGTTTAATATATAATCTTTTTACCTCTCTGTCGCAGGAAGAGGCTCATAAACAAGCTCTAGACGCCAGTAACAGGCTATAAAGGCAGGGGGTTTCACACTTGGTGTGTGGCCACAGAGTTGGAGGCCTTGCTGGGTATTAGTTGATACGGGACCTAGCCACCTGATTTCCCTTTTTGTTAGATGAGACGGCATGGGAAGCTGAGGTCCTAAACAAGGCCATCCCATTAAAGCTATATTATATATCTATATTTTTTTTTATACATATTCGCTGTTTCCCGCGTTAGCGAGGTAGCATTAAGAACAGAGGATTGAGCCTTAGAGGAAAAATCCTCAC
>JAYMFT010320174.1:0-10012 GCA_038088735.1 Panulirus argus | reverse complement strand
ATATATTCAAGAGCCAGGTGTTCAGGCTTCACTCTCTGCTCCAGCGGAAACCCTGCTCGTCTCTTGAAGACGTCACAGCCTTTCTGGAAGACCACAGACGTCCGTAAGGGCCACCCCCCACCTGCGGTTACCTCTTGCAAAGAACCGTCACGATGAATAAATTACACGCGAGATACGCCCTTCAACAAGACCTCTCGGCGTGGGGGACAACACAGAGCCATACCACATACGTGACTTGGATCCGCCCATCCCATTAGAATATTCTGAATCTTAGACCGTATTGGAGAATGAGGGTGAAACGTATATATCTGGACGGCAGAAAATAGCAAAAGACAACACCAGCAGGCCTTTTTAGCCCGAGGTCACAACTCAATTACAGCCGACCTCTGACCTGAGGTGACCTCTCGTCATTACAATCCGGGTCACGCCGCGACGGGAGGGAACTACCTGTAATAATAACTTCGTCCTAGCCACAGGTGACCTTTGACGAGTCAATTGGCTTGTTAGAACAGAAGGTACTTATGACTATCGGGCGCGGAGGTCAGCCGTGGACAACTCGACTGTTCTGGGATGAAAATGTTCACTTTCTCTTTTACGTGTGTCGTTCTAAGGTTAGAAATCTCGTTCATCTATATTCTGATCTATGTATCTATGTACATAAATCATTCTATACGTCTGTGAGTTATATTTTTTGACATTGCGTTCTCATGAGTATGTTCTTGTGAGCATATTATTGTGATTATATTCTTGTATGTTCATGTTATCTCGTTCTTATGAACACGCTCATGTCAGCATGTTCATATGTTTATCTTTTCTCGTACGTTCCTTTGAGTATGTTCTTGAGAGTATTTTCATAAGCTGAAGTTCTTTGAGTTAACTGATTGTTCGGGGGATGGAGTTTTCATTACCCCCAACCTCTTGAACATTCTTTACTTATCATACAACATCTATGACTTTTGTATGCCGTCAGGGCTCACAGTTTCATTAGTCACACCATATTTCAAAAAGTTTCTTGATTAGTTTCCTTTTTTATGGCTTCCGGTTGTATGATCCTCCTGATTGGCGCAGCGTCAAACGCTTTCTGAAAGACCATGAACACACGATCCGTTCACCGTTCTCTTTTGTCATAAATGCGGCTCACGCATCAAAGTGTTTTAGAAACTTGAAGGTTTTTCTGATTGCCGCCCTTTACTCTTCTCTCTTCCATTGTGGCTTAAGTTTATGGTCTCTCTAACCTCTTCCTCTAACTCACTTCTCTTAATCCTATTGCCATATATTGTTGCCTTCCTCTAGACCTTCTCGATTAGCTCTTTGTGATTCCTCGAGTGCTTTGACCACAACTTGAAAAGCATATTTTAGTTTTAACTTAATTGACACTTAGATTATGTATCTGAATAATTCCTGCTCCAAGTTCGTATGAGCGATTCTAATATTTGCCAGCAGACACTTTGTCTCCTTTGCAATTCTCCTAAGGTAGGGTCCTGAGGAGAGATCAGGCTCCCATGTTCCTCTCACACATAGATTCCTGCAATTTATGTCCAGCTGGAATACGCTCTCTTTTCGGGGTCTTCTTTCGCCGTTTCCCTTCCTCTTTACCTCACATTTACTCAGGTTGAATTTCATCAACCATGCATCAGACTAACGGTGGAGTTTGTCTAGGTCCCCTTGTAAGTTGATGCAATCCTCAGTCACTCTTATTTCCCGTAGGGGCCTTATAAGCATCATCCGCAAACATATTAGGTACAAGTCCATTGAGCAGTTAATTTACGTAGTCCAAGAAGAGCGACGGTTCCAGGACTGTACCCTTTCGCACGCCACTTGTAACCCCAACCCATTTGAATAAGGTTCCTCTGACCTGTGTCCATTGTCCCTTTTCGAAAGGGTAATTTTCTACGCTTCGAAAGACCCTCATTCCTGCCAGAAGTTCCTACTTCTTTACAATCCTCCGATGTGGTGTGGGTGTCAAACGCTTTCTGAAAGACCACGAACACACAATGCACACATCCATCTCTTTTGTTATGAATGACCTTTATATGACTTCATGTTATGTCATCTCGGTAATTTTTCCTTTGTAAGTAGTCATCCTGTTTATATTCTGCAGTGTTCAGTAGACGATACTCGTCAGAGAAACTGGTCCTCAGTTTAGCGTGACATCCCGATCGCC
Organism: Panulirus argus; assembly: GCA_038088735.1. NCBI lineage: Eukaryota > Metazoa > Arthropoda > Malacostraca > Decapoda > Palinuridae > Panulirus > Panulirus argus. The sequence goes on along the minus strand of JAYMFT010320174.1, from coordinate 7,848 downwards.
TTTCTTGAAGATGGGCACAACATCTGCTTTCTTCCACTTCCGCGGCACTGCAACCTCCTTCTAGTGGCGTATTGAACAATATCTCAAGTGGCATATCAATTGTATCTACACACTCAGTCTCATCAGGACCATGAGCCTTATGTGGGTGAGGGCAATTTAACAGTATACTTGTCAATTCTAGCAACTGCATTGTTTTGCCATCCCACCTCGCTGGCGTTAGAGCTATAGGGTATTCCACTGTGAAAAAACAACTTTCAACTTTCCATATCATTACACACTCATCCAGATATATTATGTCCAAATTCCTTAGGCTGATTAGTTGTTCTCTAGCTGACAAATTACTAGTGAATTTATGGCAAAGTCTTGCAATATTCCCTTTCCTTGTAAACAGCCTTCTCTTCTCATGGGCTCACCGTTCCTTCTTCCTTATCTTGCTGTACTCATTCCCTGCATTTCGCATACTAGCTAGCTGTTATGCTGCATCTATCTACTCCACAGTTTATCCCTAAACCCAATAATTTTCGACATCTTATACTGAACCATATCTCTTTGATTTTTCCTGAACCTTTTCCCCTTATTTGCATTCAAAGGTACCCTGGTTCGAACACCTTTCAGAACCTTTGATACCGGTCATCTGCAACATTTAACTGGTTGTAAATCTTGCACGATTCCGTGTCTGCTCTCCTTTCCTACCTTTTGATGGCCTCTTTGACCACAGAGTGATACTCGAATCATAATATCATCACTTTTATTCCAATTGGTGTATGACAACTGACATTCTTTCTTTACTACAGTGTATATTGGTAAAATCTAGTGATACTAGCGTATCAGTCCCTTTGACTCTAGTGTAATAGATGATATACTGATACAGAAAACATTCCTGTATATATATATATATATATATATATATATATATATATATATATATATATATATATATATATATACCTTAAGAACTTGTCTCTGTGATTCTCTAAATCCGTGAGAGCTTTATAGATTCTTCCAGTCTAGCTCTTGTTAATTGAATATCCTCCATCAAGAGTGCTTTAACATCTCTAGTGATGCATTAGAGAAGCTTCCCCGTGCCATCGTGTTTATTCCTTCTTATTCATTGTATGAAAATTCGTTCTGGTGGATTAAAGACTATGGTGGAATGTTGATCATAAACACCACCATATAATTCTTTCCTAGCGTTACTCTTCTTCTTATATAATAATAATTATAATAATGATAATAATAATAACAGTAATGATAATAATTATAACTATAATTATATCAACAATGGTAATGATTATGATAATAACAAAAATTATAATAATAATGATATCAGTAATAATGAATACATTGATTACAATAAAGTAATAGCAATAATACTATAACAACAACAATGATAATAACAGTGATTATAATATCTATAACAATTATAACCATGATGATTATAACGATAACTAATGATGAATGTGTTCATGGCCATTCTTTGCATGTAAAAAAATACTTTTCAAGACAAACCTATAAAAATTTTGTTAAGATAGATTCACTGAGTTTATGATTAACATCATTGCAGTATGATGAACACGGGTTTTGCCCCAGCCTCCAGACTACAATTTTATGAAAGTTCCTTCATACTCTCCACGAATAATTTAAGACCAGCATCTCGCCCACTGTTTCCATGAAACATTCTCAAGGTTCAAGAGGGAAGATATTACGATGAGGCCAGTTTCATGAAACGAGACAATATATTACACTAACGTCAGCTTCACCAGATAGGGAAGATATTACACTGACGTCACTTTCACCAAATAGGGAAGATATTACACTGACGCCAACTTCACGAAGCTAGGGAAGATATTACACCGAAGCCAGTTTCATGAAGAGAGGGAAGATATTACACTGACTGACTCCAGTTTCACCGCACGGGCTTTTCCCATACGGAGTTTCAAAGAACAGAAAGAATAAATCACGCCTCGGTGCCTCTCTCCCAAATCAGTGAAACTGAAACTGAAGAGGCTGTCAGCGAAAGAAAATAAGCCGTGGGGTGGAACAGGTCACTCCCAACCTTCCCCCACAATAGCTGAGAATCCCGGGTAATTGGAGGTCAATTTGGCCATGACACCATTAAGGTGTCTAATTGCCAGCCATTAAAAGCGAGCCCACGGCAGTTTGACACGAGATTCGGTGACTTATATCTGGTCCCTTCGGCTCATTAGCCATGTGTGTGTGTGGGGGGGCGGGGGGGTTGGGTAGGGGGGGGGGGTGACTAGAGGTGGGGGACGAGTGGGGGGACGGGGGTGGGGTGGTGGCTAACCACACTTGAGGGGGGGGAGGGGACAGTAAGGGGGAGGGGAGAGGGAGGGGGAGAAGGAGGGGAGGGTTTGAGGAAACGACTGAAGGTGGGTGATGGTTCCTCGCCTCGCCCCCAGACCCCACATGCTGGCGTTCCGAAGGGTATCTTTGAAAACACCACTCGAACAGCAAAGAATGATCAAAGATCAATCCAATCGGTTCATACCTGAGAGAAGAAGCGGCAGCAGCCGCCCAGAAAGTGTGGCCGAGACTTGAGGACAGCGAGGATGCAAAGTACAGACAGACTAATCCCAGATCTCGACGACAGTACAAGGATGGATCACCCTTGGGTTCCCTCGAAGCCTCAAGGCACACCAACAGTCTGCCAAGGGGGTATATAACGAATAAGGTACCCCAATCAGCAACGTGCATCCAGAAAAATCACCCCATACGCCTCTACACACTTCAGCCTTCTCTTCCATTTCAGACTATTCATTTTCACCCCCCTGTCCCACTTCCTCTTCCTCTCTGAGAGTGAGATTAACACAGATGAGACCAGCTTATAATCGCCTTATGATTAATGGATATTATTACAGTCGAGTGATTATATGAGTTACGATGATCATAAACATGATAATTGTACTTATTAGAGTTAATCAAATTATCTTTGTTATATGAGTAATTCAACCCGACGTAATGGGCAGTTGAAATATGTCTGAGAGATAAATAAAAGAAATCCAGCATTTCTGGTAAACTTTGATTCATACCATACTCTCAAAAAAACATTTTGAATTTGAATTTGAATTCGAATCCTCTCTGTCACCAGTGCTGCTGGGAGAGCTATAGTGTGTAAATCATTGCTAACCCGGCGCTAAAAGGGGTAGTCCTAGGGGAGCACCGAACTCACTCATGACCTCTAAATGACCCTAATGTGACCTCCCATTGGGAGGTCATTAGAAAGGTCAGGATGGTAGTGGTGGTGGTGGTGGTGGTGGTGACGACTCCTGAGCTGGTGGGAGGGTGGTTACCTACAGGACCTCAAAATGGTTGACTTAAGAGCCAAATATTTTCATGCGTTGTATCGTTTTCGAATCACCATCCAACAACGCGCTACCTCTTCGGGTCTTTCTCCAACCACAACCAATCGGTAGTTAGTCTTCACAACGCCCTGTCGGATGTTCATTAACACACAATTTGATTTACAACACCTATATAAAAATCACAACACTTGGATTTGGATCACAGAGAAGAAATACCGTTTTGGAGAGGCTGAAAAACCTGATTATGTAAACCACAGAGGTGAACGAGCAATGGGCAGGTCAGTTTGATTTCAGATTCGTAATGTAGAACCATCCACTCCCCATTAAGTGGTCTATAATATTCTGCAAGAAAATTAATGAAAGTGTAAAACACAGGAAAGTATAGGTGTCTTGGGAGATTGAAATGGCCACTTCGGACGAGAGAAAGACGGCACAGAATGTGTGACTGGAGCATTTATTACTGGGAAGCAACTTCTCTATCAACAATAATACTTTCTATAAAAAGAATGTCACGAGTGATTTTGATATAGATGGAACCGCGAAAGTGCAAAGACACACTGTCATATCAGTGAACAGATTTATCTATAACGAATGATGATGAATAAGCTTATTTAGACAGGTTAAAATCTTTGCCATCGGCATCATGTGCCTCGGACCACAAGATTGGTGCTAGATGAACTAGAGCAACTAGAAGGGAAAAATGAAAGGAAAACGGAGACAAAATAAATTCATACACAGAAAAACTCGAAAAATTAAGAATTTACACGAAGGCTTAAAACTAACATAAGCCTTCAGTTACCTGAAGTAATGCATAGAAGAAATACATAACACATGACGAGTGGAAGTTTGCCAAAGACAATATATACGTATACATATGGATAAATGTCTGAGAGAAATATGTATAAAGGAAGAGAGAGAAATCACATTAGAAGGAGCTGATGGCGTGAAATTATAACTAAAAACTGAATAGACTTACAGGATGCCATGGATTGGTAGTCCGATTCCTTGACCAGAAACGGCGGGAAAATCTGTAAAATGAAAACACCATTTATGAATACTGTTAAAAAGAGACGAGTGTGATATATATATATATATATATATATATATATATATATATATATATATGCAGGCCACCAGCTACAACAAGTGAGTCATTTCAAATACTTGGGAGTAGTTTTCGATGGTGCAGATCTATAGCAGATGGAATTAAACACCAGAATTACTAAACACAATACAAATTTCACTATACCATACCCTACACCTGGAATGCCAAACCATGATAGGTATATACAACAACTCTACGACCCATCTCAAGGCATGGTTCAGAAGAAAGTTAACTCGCAATCAGAATAAGTTTACAGATCAAGGCTGACGAAATGAGAACACATAGGCTAATCAGAGACGTTACAAGGATGGATATAACATGAGAAACACCAAGATATAAGAAGGCATTTGAATATCATACCTGTATTAGGAATGACTGAAGAGACCAAGCTAAGATGGTAATAATGGCCAGGTACAGAGGACGGTAGACGCGAGATATGCCAAGAAGTATTTGAACTGGAATCCCCTGAAGAATGCCTTCCAGCAGGGCGTCCTGGAAGGAGATGAACTGAGGACATGAAGACCTGGCCTGGAAGATGAGAGAAGAAACTGACACACGCTGAGTGTATCTGGCGTCTGGTGACAAATATATATATTCATATTTCGTATATGATGGCCATTTCCCACTTTAGCAAGGTAGCGCCAAGAACTGATAAAGAGCAGCCCCATTCGGTCACATCCACTCGCTGGCTGTCAACGTGTAATGCAGCAAAGCCAATCCCCCTTATCCATGGCCAAGCCCCACAGACCTTTCCATGGTTTCCCCCAGACCGCCTCATTTGCTGTGGCTCAGTCCATTCCATTATCCCACCTCACACCACTCATTGTCCTCTAAACATTTCACTGTCCAACACGTTCACTTCTTTACATTTTTCTCTGTGGCCCACGCCTCACGTCCATACAGCATCGACAAGACTATTATACCACCAAAGAGACCCTCCTCTTTGTCCTTGAAGACAATGATATCTTTTTCCTCAAGTTCCTCAATTGCTTAATGCATATATGTGTGTGTGTGTGTGTGTGTGTGTGTGTGTGTGTGTGTGTGTGTATCCAATATCGAATCCCATTCAGCGCTTAATGATAGTCAGGATATGACAGGTGACGCCTGTCATGCGCTGCGAGGCCACTGCCAGGGCTTGGCATGGTGCGTCTTCACTATCCTCTTGGCAAGTTAGACCTAATTCGAGTGATGTACGAGGTCAGTGCGGTTACAGAGGCGGAGCTCGAGTTAACCTGAACATCACCCAGTCCACTCTTGACGCCATCCATGTCTTGTTGCTTCTTCTCCACGGAGGAAAAGAGGAGGCGAGGGGATTAAGAACAACAAAGTTTTTGGATAAAACTGAGAAGGGTTTTTTATATTAAGAAGGGTTTTATATATTCTTTTGATTCCACTGAGTCTTTTCTCATGGGGGAAGATAAAGGGGACGATGAGGATGAGAGAGGGGAAAGACGTGGTTCGAGAGTAGCTAGGAGGTATCTGCTTTTCCTCCTCAATATCCTCGTCGCTAAAAGAGAACGTTGAAGAGGAGGAGGAGTTGTGGGTGGCGTAGAAGACGAGCTAAGGAGGGGCAAGAAGTCCAATTAGGGTTGTTCACTTCATGGGTTCATCGGAGACTTGTAATGGGAAGAAAATGAGGAGGAGGAGGAGGAGGAGGAGGAGGAGGAGGAGGAGGAGGAGGAGGGAGGAGCGAGGAAGATAGTCAGAGGAGGTCAGCCTCCTAGCCTGCTTCTGCCTGGGGCAGGAAGGGGCTAAACCACTTCAACCACACTCGCACTTCTAGGCTCGCTACACGACAACACTGGTCGACACACTAGAAGAAAATAAACTGGAACATCATCACTACACTATTATGACGTAGCATCACAGCACACTGAGCTGGAAATGAGATAGTAATTGTTGTGTTCTAAGCTCACACTATTGACAAGACATAAGAAAACAGAGAGTAGAAAATAATATATTCCAGAACACCCTGTCTTTGAGATCCTCCCTTCCTAACCAGGTAACATGACCGTCACCACCTCTTGTCTGTGACCCCCTTTTTCTGTGACCTCTAATGACCTACCGCTAGGGACCACATTAAGGTCATCAGAGGTCATCAGAGGAGCCCGACTGTCGTTAATGACAACACTCATGCGTCCTCGTTGACATTCGCGTCTCACTGATTGGTCACGTCTCGTAATGACATATGGGGAGGGGTCAAGGTCTGAAAGCGGAGGTCAAACAAGAGTGGGTGTTGCTGGGCGTCTCCCTAGGTGGCTGCGTCGTCTGGTGAACTCACAATGTCAACGGTAGGTCTCAGAATGATCACCTGTTAACTTTAAGGGGTTGGTACGGTCCCAGATTTCCCGTACCTGTGTCATATTATGTCACTGGTAAAGATCGTTCTTGTGCTGAGTGTACAGTATAGGAAGAAAAGTGTACACTCGTGGTGTACTATCTGAAGTGCTCGTTACTATCGTTGCGCTTGTTTTGATATCGTTAAGTCGTCTGCATTTACCGTTTCGTCACTTCCCATCATTTCATTCATCTGGGACTCTTATCTGGATAAATGTATTTATCATATTTCTTCAATTTTTTTTTTCTTTTGAACGTTCATTTTCATCCCTGGATGTAATCAAAAGCTCGAGTTTGTCTAAGTGTCTCTGTAGCCTGTTAGAAAAAATTCGAGTCGTTACCTGCTTCTGCCATGACATTAGCGTTATCCACAACAGCATATTGGTACGTACTTTTCCAGTCTTGCTGGCGAATCAGTTACAAATACTAAGAACACCAGTGGTTCTAGCACCAAGCCTTAATGGATGCCAGTGGTTCAAGAGAGCACCTCGAACCTGTCCTAGGACTAAGAAAGACTTCAGATATGTCACTGGTTTTCTAAAGGGCATCTCTTACCCGTTCCAGGACCGAGATTCCAGGAATGTCACTGGTTCGAGAGGGCACCTCTGACCTGTTCCAGTACCAAGACTTCAGGGACGCAACTGGCTTAAGAGGAGCACCACCTCTGACCATTTCCATGACCGAGTCTCCATAGACGCCATTGGTTCGAGAGGGCCCCACTGACCTGTTCCAGAAGGCAAAGACTCCAGGAATGCCACTAGTTCAAGATGGCACCTTTGATACGTGTCCAATCTTTCCTCTCACTTTCATATTTCTCAAACTATTGAAATGAGTCCTTTCTATTCTTGCTCACTTGGAAATCTTAGTATCTTACCAGCCATATCACTGTGGGACGGTGTCAAAGGCTTTCTGACATCCCACCTCAATCTCTTATATATCTGAACCAGTAGCTTACTCTACCATGGAAGTTGATCAGATTTGTCGGGCATGGCTTCATAAGCAACGCATGTGTGTGTATGTGTGTGTGTGTGTGTGTGTGTGTGTGTGTGTGTGTGTGTGTGTGTGTGTGTGTGTGTGTGTGTG
>JAYMFT010320163.1:0-10012 GCA_038088735.1 Panulirus argus | reverse complement strand
CCCCCCTCTCTCTCTCTCTCTCTCTCTCTCTCTCTCTCTCTCTCTCTCTCTCTCTCTCTCTCTCTCTCTCTCCCCCCAATGTCAACCCACCACCACCATGCTGACAACCTGCATCTTTCTCTAAGACCCTCAAATTCACCTCCCAAACCACCCCATCCAAATACAAGTTGAGCAGCCATGGTGACAACATACACTTCGGCCTCAGACTCACCTCCACCAGAAATCACTCATCCTTCTCTCTTCCTGTTTGCAAACACTCCTTACTTTTTGCTTTAAGTAACTTTTGTCTTACACTATAAATTTTGTAACCCCTTCCACCAAGCATCTTTATCAACCCTATCTTACACTTTCTCCAGATCCATAAATGCCACATTCATATTTTTTTGTTTCACTAATCATTTCCCTTGCAGATTCTTCATTGCAAACACCTAGTCCAATCATCCTATACTACTCCTGAAGCCTCATTTCTCTCCATAATGTGATGCTCTCTGCAAACCACTGCCTTCTCAGTTACCATTTTTCCAAGGGCATATGAAGTGATTATTGGAAACTCTGCAGTTGCTTCAGAGGCATAGATACAGTTGCTAGTCTCTGGTTTTGATACATATAGGTGACAGGTTGAAACCAGATGTGTGCAAATGAATAGCCATTGTTCTTTTGTTCTTATGCTATATTGGTAAAGCAAGAAATGCAGCTAGGTACAAAGAAAAACTTAGAAAATATAACATGTTTGGCTGTGATTGTTAGAATCATTGAAAGCTCACTGCATATTTCTCTTATTGTTTTAATGTGATGAAACAAATAAGTTAATGCTAAATATATATTTCAGATATTCATGGGGCCAAGGGACTGACACCATTTTGGCAGACGAGATGGGTTTAGGTAAAACCATTCAGACAATTGCTTTCCTCTATTCCCTCTATAAGGAAGGCCATTCTAAGGGACCTTTTCTTGTGGCTGTCCCACTCTCTACTATTATCAACTGGGAACGTGAATTTGAAATGTGGGCACCTGACTTTTATGTAGTAACATATGTAGGAGATCGTGAATCTCGCACAATGATCCGTGAGCATGAGTTGTCTTTTGAAGAAGGAGCTGTACGTAGTGCTTCAAAAGCAACGAGAATTCGCACAAGTAACGTCAAGTTTAATGTGCTACTGACGTCTTATGAAATGATATCAATGGACCAGGCTTGCTTAGGATCACTGGAGTGGGCATGTTTAGTCGTGGATGAAGCACACAGATTGAAGAGTAACCAGTCTAAGGTGAGTTATTACTTCTGCATGTTGAGTAGCCAGGTTGAAGTTAACAGTAACTAGTTTATCCAGTGTACTTGATGATTGATATGTGTATTCATGTTATAAGATTGCAAAAGTCTTCTTATCTTAAGATATCGTGCTTTTATGTTCTTTGATGCTGGTCTTCCCTTACACTTTTTTCTTTCAAAGTATGTTCCAAAACTTATCAATTTTTTAATTCAGTTTTGAAATGTGTACGGTTAGACAAAGTAACACAAATACTTTGCTTGAAATATTACTATATTAGAAAATATTCTTTATTGCTGTTAGTGCACTGAACTTGGGCATGTGAATTGGCTGGGATAGTGGATAGTGATATGTGGTTTCGATGCATTACTCATGATAGCTTGAGAATGGAGGTGAATGAATGTGGGTTTTCTTTGGCTGCTCTGGGTATTACCTCGCAAACGTGGGAAACAACGATCAAATAAAATAAAAAGGAAAAATAACAGTGAAATACAGTCACTGTAAGTGTAAGTTATCAACAAATACAAAAATGATTGTTAAAGATAGAATTGTATCCTTATGAGATAATAAGAAATGATTTCTTGTTGGTAAAATGATTTTTTTTGCTTGATCCCCATTTTCTGTGTTAGGTAGCGAGAGCAACAAAGAAAAGCTTCATTCGCTTATGTTCATTCTCTAGCTGTATTGTGTAATGCACTGAAACAACAGCTCCCTATCCAAAATCAGCCCCACAGACCTTTCCATGGTTTTCCCCAGCTGCTTTACATGCTCTTGTTCATTCCATTGACAACATGTCTATTCCTGTATACCACATTGTTCCAATTCACTATCTCCTGTGTACACCTTTTACCCTCCTGCATGTTTAGACCTCCATCACTCAGAATTATCTTCACTCCATCATTCTTTCTCCAGTGTGGTCTCCCTTCTCTTGTTCCCTCCATTTTTGACACATAAATCCTCATTGTCAACCACTCTTCACTTATTCTGTCCCTATTTCTAAACCTTTTCAGCACATCCTCCTCAGCTCTCTCAGCCACACTGTTTTATTACCACACTTCTCTTTCAGCCTTTTTTTACTTACTTGATTAAACCCCATCACACCACATACTGTTACCAAACATTCATTTCCGACACCACCACCCTTGTCCTCAGATCCTTAACTATGGCCCTTACCTCACAGCCATATAACATTGTTGGAACTACTAAATCTTCCAACATACTAATTTTTGCCCTCCCAGATAACAATCTCTTTCGACACATTCCTCAGTGTTCCCAGAAACTTCACTTCCTCATCCATCTTATGACTTATTTTTTATTTTATAAGAAATGAGTTTATCCTATTATTTCATTACTTTTAATAGAATACCATTTATTACTTCCATTATCCCATGATGTTGTTGACCCTTGCTTTACATACCTTCATGTCACTTGAATTATCGTGTCAACTATTACATTATTATATCAAGGAAACTGTAAAAATACTGTTATATATTGTGATGTTCATCAGTTGTATAAATGATAGTGTTGATATCAGCAAAAGTGAATGGTTGGTCAGGTGTAACAGGAGGTAAAGATGACTTTACTTTGGTTCCCAGCTTACATTCGGAAGTAACATACCACAGGCATGGAAGATTTTGTAAAATACTACCTTCATAACCCAAAGGTGTGATATTCACAAAAAGAGAGAATGCCTTAAAAATTTGGGGTCCAAGAATCTTCCCCATCTTGTGGACTGTCATCAGAAATACCATGGGATTCACAGGAAAAAAAAAAGCTCCAATCATGGAAAAAGTTCATATCAAGGCCAGGCTTTAATTGAAATATTGAGAAGTTGATGAAAAGGAAAAAAGAGTAGAGAAGGGATAGTACTTAGGAGTTTTGGAGGAAGCAGAAAACTTGTCTCTTAAATTATGCCAGGTCTTAGTTGTTGGGAAAGACATGAGAGGGTAGAGATTTCCAAAGCTGTGAGGTGTAGGGAAAGAAACAGTTATCAAAATAGCCCACCCTTGGGTTGCCAATGGCTACACAGTAATCATGTGATGCAGCAGCTTGTTCAGTATTGTGTGGTCTGGCTAGTGGATGAGGCACACACACAGCCAGTCTTGAGAAGCAAAACCAAAAGAATACAATCCAGCCAGGCTGTGAGGACCACATGGGAGTGCAGGCTGTGGCATTCAACAGCTAGGTTGCCCAATAACCCAACTCAGCTGCCTGGACCAAGCTTAGGCTGTGGGGGTAGAAGAACTTCAGTTACATCAACTAGGTATTCCTCATAGCATCAGCTGGACTATCCAAGTCATAGCTTGTATTATCTTGAAATATTATCTTCAGTTCAGTATGTGTCTTTATAGTAATAACTATCATATTCATTATTACTTAGTATATTGGAGGTGAAAAAACAGTGAAAAGGCTGAAATATACCAAATACTTCTACCTACTATAAGAGAAACTTTCACTGCAGTCATCTGCACATATTAATAGATACTGGACTATCCAAGCTGGAGCTTGTCTACTCATTAGATAGGAAATTCTTGTCATATGTGTGCCTTTGTAGTCACCACAACTATGTTCATCATCTCTTAGCTTATTGGGAATGAAAAACAGTGGAAAAGTAAGCAAAAATGTCATAAGCTTGTACCTTCTCTTAGCGATGCCTCACCTTGCTATTGTCTGCAGATGTAAACGAGTGCTTGTAGTGTCATCTGTTGAGAGAAATGACACCCACCATGCTCTTACCACCTGGGAATGATAGAATACTCATCTAGAATCTCACATGAATAATCTCTGGATAATGATTTTTTGAACTTAAATGACTCAAGGTAACTCAGGATAATAATTTTTACACAAAAGCTCAGCTCATGTATCCTTGGGATAACAAGAAAAAGGGTTAAACTGTATTCACAGTGCAAAATTCCGTACACATAATTTCTGTTTCACTAGTGTAATAACCCAATCCATGGAACAGTGCAAACAGGGAAACACAACTAACACTAGCTGAAGTGGTCATCAAAAATTATTATTACTGTTTGCCAAAACCCAGTCCCCATAAATGGGCCAAAACAGTAAATTAAGATTGAACTTGCTGCTTTACTTAACAAGAGCCTAAATCACTACTTACAAATATTATGCAAACAATTCAGGCTAAATTGAGAGTGCAGTAGAATTATATGCACTGTATATACAAACAAAGGATACAGGTGGTGGAGTGAAACATTTACAAGATATATGGAGGGTAACACTTCATTTTTATGACTTATATCACTTTAAGATACCTCCTGTGTGTACCCTGCAACTCAGTTCCACGTTATTAACTTCAAATGGCAAAACACACCAGAGAGCTTGAGGGTGTTAGAATGAAAAGAAGTGGGGGATCAAAGTTGGCAGAAGTGAGAGGAAGAAGACTAGAAGTCCAAAACATGTTAACTAACGAACATCAAAATGAAATAATTGTTCTCATATATATGGCTCTAAGTTAGAAATTTATTTCCTATATAATTTGACAAGGGAACTTTCTGTGCTTTCATCCTTGTTCAATGTTTACCTCATCAGTGAAGTAGGGCAAAGAACTGACAAAGAAAATGCCTCATTTGCTCACATCCACTCACTATGTCATGTATTACATACCAAAGCCTGAATCCTTTATTCACATCTAGGCCCTACAGACCTTTCCATAGTTTTCCAAACAAAGGAACTTATATTTAAAAGTGTGTCAATGATGATACATTCTCCCTTATCCATTGGGACTGGAAAAAGAATTCTACCCTATGTCTTCCATGTGTGTCGTAGAAGGCAACTAAGTGGGCCAGAAGTGGGGCTGATTCTTTGTGAGTCAAAGAAAGCAACTAAGAGGGGAAGGAGTTGGGGGCTGGAAACCTTCATCTTCCTGTAAATCTGTTTGTTAAAATGGAACAGAAGAAGGTGCGAAGTGACGGGTGCTCGTCTTCCTTAAAGTCTCAGGCTAGGGTGTCTGAATGTATGTGGATGTAATGAAGAAGAAAAGAAAGGAGAGATAGGTAGTGTGTTTGAGGAGAGGAACCTTGTATGTTCTAGCTTGGGGTGAAACAAACCTCAAAGGTAAGAGAGAAGAATGGTTTGGGAATGTCTCAGGGTTAAAGTCAGGGTGTTAGTGAGAAAGTGAGAGCTAAGGAAGCAGTACAACCACTGTTGAAGCAGAAGTCGTCAGAATGTGTGAAAGAGTGTAAGGAAGTGAGCTTTAGTTTGATATTTATAAAAATGAAAGTGGATTACTAGTGAAAGGTTATTATTAGTGCTTATGCACCTAGCCACGAGAAGAAAGATGATGAGAAGCAAGTGTATTGGGAGCAGCAGAGTTTGTGTATGAGCAGTTTTGATACAAGAGACTGAGTATTGGTGATGGATGGTTTGATTGCAAAAGTGAGTAATGTGGCAGTTGAGGATATAATTGGAGGGCATGGTGATTAAATTGGTGAATTGGAATTGGTTAATAGCCTTGTTGAGTTATTTGCTGAAAAAGGATTGATGACTGGGAATACCTGGTTGAAAAAGAGGGATGTACACAAATATATGTAGATGGGTAGGAAAGATGGTAAGTGGGCATTATTGGTTTACATACATAGATTTATAGGCATGCAAAAGAGAGGCTCTTGGATGTGAATGCGCTGAGAGATGCAGCTAGTGGGATGTGATTATTAACTGGTTGAGGCAAGTGTAAAGATCCATAGAGATTTTCAGAAAAAAGGAAATGATATGGGTGAGAAAATAGTAGTGAAAGTAAGTAAACCTGATAGAGAGACTTGTGTGAAGAAATACCAGTAGAGACAATGTAAAATGGCAAAAGATGAGAGGAAATAAAGCAAGGGGATTGGTTGAGGAATGCAAGGTATTTAGGAAAGCACTGCTGGCATGTGTGAAAGAGGCATATAGCATGTGGAAGGTGGGAAGTACATAGGTGAGAAAGGGTAGTGAGTAGTGGGATGATGAAGTAAAGTTGCTAGTAAAGAAGAAAAGGGAGGTGTATGTGCACATGCAGGGAAGAAGTGCAGTTTATTGGGAGATGTATTGAGAGAGAGCAGCAGGGGGTCAAGAAGAAGGTGTAGGGGTTGAAAAAGAGGGCAGATGAGAGTTGGGGTGAGCAGGTACGGTAATATTCATGGGGAATAACATGATGTTTTGGAAGGAGTTTCCTTATGTGAAATAAACAAAGAAAAAATAAGGGAACATCAGTAATGGGGCAGAGAGGGGGAAGTGGTTACAGGCAGTGATAAGGTGAAGAGGTGACGGAGTAAGAATTTTGAAGGATTATTGAATGTGTTTGGTGACAGGGTGGCAGATGTTTGGTGTTTAGGTCAGGGAGTTATGTGAAATGAGAGAATATACGAAGTGGGATAATGAAAAGAAAAGAGGTGGCAGAAGCCTTCCATGAGATGAAATGTGGCAAGACTGCTGGAGTGGAAAGAATTGCAGTTAAATTTCATAAGAAAGGGGTGACTTTATTGTTCATTGGTTAGTTATGATTTTCATTGTGTTTATGTTCATGATGAAATGCCTGCAGATTGGCAGAATGCATATATAGTGCCAATATACAAAGCTAATAGGGACAAAGGGAAGTGTTGGAATTACAGAGGTTTTGTTAGTTGAGTATACCTGGTGATTGAGAGGGTGGTGGCATGCACAGGGCATGAGACTGGGGAGGAATGATGTGGTTTCAGGAGGGTATATAGACTGAGTTTTCTTGAAGAAAAGGTGTGAGAAATACTAGGAGAATCTTAAGGACTTGCTTGAGGCAGGTATAGATCTGTAGAAAGGATATGATAGATGCTTTGCGGAAAGTGTTATGATTATATGGTATGGAGAAAAGCTATTTGAAGTGCTGAGGAGTTTTTATCAAGAGAGTGAGGGGTGTGTATGAGTGGATAGAGAGGAGGGTGAGCTGTTTCAGAGGTGTCTGATTTCCCAATGGCTGTTTAATCCGTTAAGGAAGGGGTGGTAAGGAAGGTGAATGTAAGGATCTTAGAGAGTAGCAGGTATGCAGGTGTTGAGGTTGAGACAGGGAGGTGATTCATTTGTTTGCTGATGACATGGCACTGGTAGAAGATTCAAGTGAGAAACTGCATTATCTGGTATCTGTGGTTAGGAGTGTGTGTAAGAGGTGAAAGCTGAGATTTGATGTGAATAAAAGAAAGGTTATTAGGTTAAGCAGTGTAAAGAAAGAGGTTATTTGGAGTGTGGGCTTGAATGGAGAGAACTTGGAGGAGATGTAGTATTTTAGATACCAGGAAGTGGATATGGTAACAAATGGAACCATGTGAGCTGAAGTGAGCCTTAGGGTAGGTAAGGGGGCAGTGTTCTTGGGTGAAATGAGGAATGTATGGAAAGAGAGGTCATTGTCTTTAAGGGCAAAAATGGTTATGTTTGATGATATATTCATCCCATTAGTGCTCTATGGATGTGAGGTTTGGGCTTTAGACAGAATTGTAAAGGATAGGGTAGGTGAATGGGTTGGAAATTAAAGTCTGAGAACTGTGTAGTCTAAGGAGGTTTGATCAAATAAGAATTGATAGGGATAAGAGAGTATGTATGAGAGAGCTTAAAAGGATGTGCAGAAATGCTTTGGATGTATGGAGAGGATGAATGAGGGAATGATAACTGAGAGGGTATACATGTCATAAATGGAGGGAATTAGTAGAAGGGGGAAACAAGGAGGAAGTAGAGTGATGGAGTGAAAGATGCTTTGAAGGCTTGGGGCCTGAACATGTAGGAGGGTTCAAGGCATGGAAGGAATCGAGAGAATTAGAGCACTATGATTTACATGGAATGACTTGATGTCATTGGGCTGAACTAGGGTTATGAAGGAGTTGGGGGAACCGTGTAAAGGTATGAAAGGGTTGGTTATGTATAGGGTGCTCTGGTTTTGGTGCATTGTGCATGAAAGCTAGAGTGTTGGTACCAGGCTAAAATGGGAAGTGGCTAACACTTAAAATATATGGATAAATTGAGCAACTTATGATGATAAAAGCAATTTTCCTATGCATAGTTAATTCACAAATTTATATGATAAGGCCATGACTATCATTGAGAGCTGGGGATCCCCCCCCCTTAAAAAAAAGTGACTGGAAACAAAAATGCTTATATCTGGAACACATTAAGAGATAATACTCATTACACACAATACCCAGTGCCTAGATAATGTGGAACTAAAAGAGTTATTTCTTATTACAGTATTAAAACAAATTTCACCAAATACAAAATACTTATACCCTTCTTGGAAAAAAAGGTGAGACTAATTCTTTAATTGGCTTTATAGTCTGCAGCCTCAACAATATCACATGTGTATTTTGTAATATTACCCCTTAATTCCATCTCTTTACTATTTACTATTAATCCATTAACAGTTTATACATTACTCTGTCTTACATACATTTCCATCACTTATCATTCCTGACCTATTAGCGGTGCTGGCAGGGATGTTCCATCCTTTAGCTTCCTTTAGTGTCTTCATTTTTTTGCCATTTGACACTATTCTCTGTCTTTCTCCCTTTCTTTCCTTGGTCTGTCATGTTTGTTGAATAACCCACTGAACTCCACCTTTTCTTTAGTTTTCTTTGTATGCCTAAAAATGACTCCAGAGCAAACATAACTGCCATTGGACATCCAACCTTGTCTTTATTATAACTGAGCTTTAATGTGACTTTTGAACTCTGAATTTCGTGCATTCTGAAGCAGGTAAATATGTCTTTTTAAGTAGGATTTTGTCATTGTGGATCAGAAGATTTGAGAAAAGTAGTACACTTTCAGGTTTGTATTTGCAGCACATATGTGTCCATGCACCTAATACTTGTATTGTGTAACCATTTTCACTTTTGCTCAAGATTTCTTACCTACAGATCATCTTGATTGTTTGTTATATCCATCTAATGATTTTTTCCATCAAAAACTTCTCAGCATCCACCCTTGAAGTAATATGTGCAAGCTTTGAGAAAGAATGGAATTCTTCAATTGTACTCAGAATAGTATGTTGAGCAGTATATATCCTGTGGCTGATTTATGTTTAGGCCTTGAAGAAGAGCAGATTGTGCATTACAAGGGATGAGGGGATTGTAATAAGTGCTGCTTTGCATTTTTGTGACTGGTATTGGAGGTTTTCATTCATTCATATTTTTGATGTACTTAGGCACTGTTGAAAATAGAGTAGACAGAATAGAAGTTGGTAAGCAATAGGATCAACATAAAGGCAATATTTATGAAACTTTAATGTGTTGCTCTGGTCTTTTAATGGTCCAGAGATTTTTCATATCATCTCTATAGGGAAAGAATTTACCTTTATGAGACTTTCATGAAACAATGCTTGATAATTTGTATCTAAACTGTATTCATTAGTAATGATAGACTTAATTTTTTCCACCAGTTCTTCCGTGTGTTAAATCAGTACAATATACAGTACCGACTGTTGTTGACGGGAACACCCCTGCAGAATAACTTGGAGGAACTGTTCCATCTTTTGAACTTCCTTTGCCCAGAGAAATTTAACGATCTGTCAGCCTTCCAAAATGAGTTTGAAGATATTGCAAAGGAAGATCAGATCAAGAAACTACATGACTTGTTGGGCCCTCACATGCTGAGAAGACTAAAAACTGACGTACTGAAGGTATTGTCTGGTCTTCAAAAGTACTGGTAGTTGTGATTTTACATTGCAATAAATGTTATTACAGATTTGTAGTAATATGATTTTGGATTAATCAATATATATATATATATATATATATATA
>JAYMFT010320152.1:0-10012 GCA_038088735.1 Panulirus argus | reverse complement strand
GTGCATATGTGTGCATGTATGTATATATGTGTGTATGCGGGGGGATGGGTTTTTCTTCATCTGTTTCCTGGCACTACTTCGCTGATGCAGGAAACAGCGATCAAGTATAATAAATATAAATAAATATAAATATAATTTTTTCATACTCATTCACCATTTCACATATTAAAGAGGTAGCACCAGGAACAGATAAGGACAAAGCCTCAACCAATCACTTCTATTTTCTAGATGTCACATCAAATGCGCGTATATCACAGAAATCAGACCCTACAGACCTTTCCAAGGTTGCCTCCAGCTACTTCATATATCCTAATTCAGTCCACTGATAGCACATCGACTCCTGCATACAACACTGCTCCAGTTCACTCTATCCCATACCCACCTTTCAATCTCCTGCATATTCAGGTCCCAAGCACTCAAAATCTGATTTACTCCATCCACCCATCTCCAATTTAGTCTCCCCTTTCTCTTTGTTCCCTCCCTTTCTGACACATGTATCCACTTTGTCAAATTCTACTCACTCATTCTTTCTATACGTTCAAACCATTTCAACACAGCTTCTTCCACTCTCTCAACCATACTCTTCATATTACCACACTTCTCTTGTACCCCATTATTATATACTCGATCGAACCTCCTCACACTACACATTGTCCTTAAACATTTCTATAACATTCACCTATTCCATATACCTCAACTATATCCCATGCCTTGCAACCATACAATACAGATGGGACTAATATAGAATAAAACATCCCCATTTTTCCAAGTTTTCCTTAATGCTCCATGAACTCTTGCCTCCCTCATCTGCCCATACAACCACCTTAGCTTCCTTGGTTCCATTTGCTGCCATGTCCAGTTCTAGTTATGTAAAGCAATTCACTTCATCAAATTTTTCTACATTCAAACTCACACACCAACTTACATGTCTCTCTGCTCTGCTATGCCTGAAAGCTTTGCTTTATTCACATTTAAACTCAATATTCTATCATACACTCTCACAAGTGTACTACCAACTTCAGCAATTTCTCATTCAAACCTTCCACCAGTGCCATTTCATCAGCAAACAATAACCAACTCACTTCCCAGGCACCCTCACCCTCTGCAGACTGCATACCTACCCCTTTCTCCAAGACCCTTGCGTTTACCTCCCTCACAACCTTCTCCATGTCAAATTAAATACCCAAAGTGATATCACACCTCCTGCCACAGATGCATCTTCACCTGAAACCACTTACTCTTCTCTCTACCTACTCACACACATTCATTATTCACTTGATAAAAAATCTTCACTGCTTCTAATAGCATGTGTATCCTTCAAATCCATAAATGCCACATACAAATCCTTGTTTCTCCAAGTTTTTTGACATACTTCCTTCAAAGAAAATGTATAATGCACACATCTTCTACCACTCCTGAAACCACACTGTTCCTCCCCAGTCTTATTCTCTGTATGCTGTATGCCACCACATTCATAATCACCACTCTCCTATTCAACTTATCATATACGCTTAAAAAACTTGTTCATCTGTAATATAAACACTCAACTATGTCTCTTTTACCTTTCCGCAATGGAACATTTAATGCTTTCTGTCAATTCTTAGACACCTCAACATGATCCATACATACAATAAAAATCTCAACTAAGCGACCAACAACAAAATCACCTCCAGTCTTACGAAATTCAGCTGCAATACCATCCACTCCCACCACCTTGCCACATTTCATCTTACTAAATGTTTTCACCATCTCTTTCCTCTTCACCAAACCACTTATCATGACTCTTTCACTTTGCCCTACCAACCCAACCCTACATCTGCCATCCTATCATCAATCACATTCAACATTCTTTGAAAGTACTCACTTCATCTACCCTTCACCTCATCATTGCTAGTTACCACTCCCTCATTTGCACTTTTCACTGCTCTTCCTATACCTCTTGCTTTTCTCACAATATGAACCTTCTTCCACATCCTCATAATCTCTGCCATAACTAGATGTCTCCATATTCTATTTGAAAGATGGAAGTCTAAAGATTATAATGGTATAATGAAAAACATTTCAAGCCACCTACCACTGAACTCTCACCCAGAGCACCTTCTTTTTGTGTATATATTGTATATGAAGGGAAGATGGGAAAAAAAAAAGTGCTTAAATTACACAGCAGTGTGGGCTGTAATGATCTGGACAAATGAAGAAGATGAGCAAAGACAGACTGACTAAGATGATATATACATCAAAAGTGGAGGGAGCAAGGGGAAGGGGAAGACTGAGAAGGAGTTGAAAGGATGCATTGAAGTAAGGTTTGCATTACCAAGGTTAAAACATCCAGGAAAGAAAGACACATACATGGAAAGGACTGAATTGAAATTATATGGTATGAGTAGTGTTAGATTAAGGAGCTAATGGGGCTTATGCTGAACCTTTTGTGAACCTTCCATCTTGTATATCAGGGAGTAAAATGACATTTTGAAAGAAAGAGAAAATAGGACATTTATTATCTTTACAAGAAATATATCCAGCGGGTGTGAATGTACATAGCAAACACAATAAATAGGATGCAACATTTCCCTGCTGCAAATTCATCCATCAAATTTCACAACATATATCCAATAAGTATATATGTACAGAACAACTATGAAAAATATCCTATACTTCCATAATGCAAACTTATCTATCAAATCACTAAAGTCCAAGTTTCTTAAGTTTTGACACCATACTCATCACCAAAGGGAAGATCTGTTTTTCAACACAAACTGTTTTAATGCAGAAAAAAATGCTTATTGATGCAATTCCTCATAATTAGGCATAGGTACGAGAGGAGGCAAACATACACATTAGGAAAAGCTTCCTACAGTCCTTTTTGTATTAGCATGTAGCACATGGAGAGTTCAGCTCTAAAATTAGAAGGAATGTTACTTGCTTCTGCCTTTAAGTATTCTACGTCATGAACCATTTCCAATGAGAATGTTAGTTCGAGATCAACAGAGGTACCTGCAAACAATTTGCAGTTCAATAGCATCCACAGTCTTTATTCTGGACATGAAGCCAATTTTCTGACACTGAAAAATATGCTTCAACTTGTTTGTTCACAAAGCAGCAGGGTATCTATCCAAAACTGATTAAAGCACCTAAATTCTGAACCATTCATTTACAAAAATATGGCATTTCTGTCATGACTATCAATATCCAAGACATTCGTGCTATGCTTGCATTTTCTTTCACTTTCTCTATCCAAGACATTCGTGCTATGCTTGCATTTTCTTTCACTTTCTTCTCTGCATTCAGTATTTCTTGACTAAGCAATACCTTTTCAATACTCTGCGAAAAACAACACACTCTATTAAAGAAAGCAAGATTCTGACAGATTCATTCAGGTCTAGGTCTGCACTTTGATGTCTGGTTTGATGGAATCATTCTAGAATGATGATCAAAGATTAATCAAGATATACATTTCTACATGTATCACCTTATCCCATGGTTCTGAAGCCTCCCAACATGCACTGGCCTTCTCCTCAGTGTAATTTGCTATGCACTGAAAAATGTACAGTATATGCTTTCTCAGCAAAATAAAAAAAATTCAGATGTAGAAGTTATAAAGTCAATCACAAACTCCTACAATGATCAATGAATGAGCAAAGCAGGGAACGTATTAAGCTACTTTTTTTTTTCTTTTTAATACAAATTATGGCTCGAAGTCAACTATAATTATTTCACAAACCAGGGCTTAAAGTCCATTACACTTAATGTTCATATTGCTTGTTTTGTCAAATGATTGGGCTGTGCAGATGCCTATATCCAAAACATTCCATTCAAAAATGTAAACAGGCTATCTGTAAGTTCTTTGGCAGCATGTTCCCTTATGTTCTGATCCTTGATAAAACACTCAAATGGCCCATCATCAAGGGCATACTAAAAAAAATGTGAACTTGTTTATGAATTAAATATCAAGAGCTGTATCTAAATATAGGGAGAAGCACTATGCATGTCTGATTTCCTCAGTAATAACATTCAAAATTCTTTTTTGCATGACTTGTATCAGTTCAAAATGCACAGTAGAAGAGACATGCTACACTGAGCCCCTGTCTTTGTCACCATACTTTCTATGAGAGAAGAAAGCAAAGGAATAAATTAGGCCAAATATTTCATTTTTCCAAGAAAGGTGCAATTAGAGTAGCATCTGATGATTTCATCATGGCCACCAAATGCCAAACTATACACTGATAAATATCTAATGGTAGCTTTAACCTCTCTAGTAATGCCCTCCAACACTCAGACTTGTAATGTTGCATTTTCAAGCTGTCCACTCAGCCTTTGGCATACGCCCATACATTAAAAGCAACAGCAGCATCACATGGACTTTTGCTGTGCTCATGTTGTTCAATGCATATGTTAGCAATTTTTTAAGCTGCAGTGATAACTTCAAGAACATGGATTGAGGTCCATTATCAATAATTTACAAATGAAGCAGTGCAAACCCCCTCTGCTTGGTGAGTAGCAAAGCCATCTTTGTAGAATTTTTTCATCACTGCAAAAATGAAGAAAATGGAATAATGGTTTTGCAGATTATCCTTCCTGCCTCCCATCAACCATCAATGCTCTGACATTTACAGGAACCACAATTTACCTGAAAGTCACGCAAAGATTCAGTTACTTCTGGCCACATACCAATGTCCTGTGGATAATGATCCACTGCAGATTGTAGTCGTTCTGTCTGCATTCCTGCAGTTCCCTCCTGATTCTAATATTCTTCAGTATTCCAGAAGAAACAGCTTGTGTATCTTCTACAGTTGTAGATTCTTCAGCAATAGCTTTAGCTGCTTTGCTGATAATATCCTCATTTAGTGTGGATTTTGCTGTTGTTAGAGAAGGTGTACTAAGTTGATTGTGAGAAAAAATCAGTTATTTCTGATGTGTGTGTGCTAGTATTGCTTGCTCTCTTTGTTTCCATTCTTCACGCTCTTTGGCCTTTTATTCACAGTTATATGGTGATAGGCCATCGTCTTGTTACGTTGCTATGTCACAGCTAGCCTGCAACAACACAACACACGCAATAAGTATGCTACAAGCAATCAAGAAAAACGTGTGGAATTAAAATTCCATCAACACAACACAGGCAGCCACACATTTGTTATGGTTGACTGAGCAACCAATTTTGAGAGTGTTTAAATGAATGCAAGGCTGTAGCCTGGTTCTTCCAAAGGTAAAGAGATGGTGTATCTGGGAAAAGGGATACCTTTTTGCATAGGCATTCCTCGTGCCTTTCTTGCTGATGAAACATGTACTGGAATACTGTGTGGTCAGACTGGTATTCGACTTCTGACCAGGGATGACCAAATGTTAACTCCAAATGGAAAACAATGTTACAAAAATTTGGTCTATGTCTGATAACTATCTTGTGGAGGCGAGGGTGAAGATTTGCAGAAGTTTTCAAAAAAGAGGAGACAAAGTCATGAAGAAAGAGTGGTGAGAGTAAGTGAGCTTGGAAAGGAGACTTGTGGGAAGAAATACCAGGACAGACTGAGTGTAGAATGGCAAAAAGGTGCGAGCAAATAAAATGAAGGGAGTGGGTGAGGCATAGGAGGTAATTAGGGAAGCAGTGACTACATATGCAAGAGATGCATATGGCATGTGAAAGGTGGGAGGTGGACAGATTTAAAAGGGTGGTGAGTGGAGGGATGAAGAGGTAATGTTGCTACTGAATGGAAAATGAGAGGCATTTGGGCAACACTTACAAGGAAAGAGTGCAAATGATTGGGAGATGTATAAGAGAATATGGCAGGTCAAGAGGATGGTGCAAGGGTTGAAAAAATGGCAAATGAGAGGAAAAGAGAGTATCATTAAACTTTAAGGAGAATAAAAAGATGTTTTGGTAGGATGTAAATGGCATGCAAAAGACAAGAGAACATATGGGGGCACTGGTGAAGGCACCAAATAGAGAGGTGATAACAGGTAGTGATGGAGCGAGTATTTTGAAGGATTGTTAACATGTTTGACGACAGAGTGGCAGATATGGGGTGTTTAGATTGAGGTGGTGTGCGAAGTGAGAGAGAAAGGGAGAGTGGTTTGGTGAGGGGAGAAGGGGTGTAAATACCTTGCGGAAGATGAAATCAGGCAAGGCAGCAGGATTGGATGGTATTGCAGTTGAATTTATTAACAAAGGGAGTGACTGTGTTGTTGATTGGTTGGTAAGGATATTCAATGTATGTAAGGAACTTGGTCAATTGCCTGAAGACTGGTGGAATGCATGTATAATGCCACTGTATAAACACAAATGAGATAAAGGTGAGCGTTCAAACTAAAGAAGTAAAAGTTTGTTGTGTATACCTGGATAATCATATGGGAGTGTATTGATTAAGAGGGTGAAGGCATCTACAGAGCATCAGATTGGGGAGGGGCAGTGTGGTTTCAGAAGTGGTAGAGGATGTGTGGATCAGATGTTTGCTTTGAAGAATGTGTGTGAGAAATACTTAGAAAAATAGATGGATTGTATGTGGTATTTATGGATCTGGAGAAAGCATATGCTAGGGTTGATTGTGATGCTTTGTGGAGGGTCTTTAGAATATATGGTGTGGAAGGTAAGCTGCTAGAAGCAGAGAAGTTTTTTTCAAGGGTGTAAAGCATATGTATGAGTAGGAAGAGAGAAGAGTGATTGATTCCCAGAGAAGGTCGGTCTGCGGCAAGGGTGCGTGATGTCACCAAGGTGTTTAATTTGTTTGTGGATGGGGTGGTAAGGGAGGTAAATGTAAGAGTCTTGAAAAGAGGGACTAATATGTGGTCTGTAGGGGATGAGAGGGCCTAGGAAGGGAGTCAGTTGTTGTTCGCCGATGATACAGCACTGTTGGCTGATTCAAGTGAGAAACTGCAAAAGTTTGTGACTGAGTTTAGAAGAGTGTGTGAAAAGAAGAAAGTTGAGAGCAAATGTGAATTAAAGCAATGTTATTATGTTTAGCAGGGTTGCAGGACAAGTTAGTGGGATGAAAGTTTGAATGAAGAAAAATTAGAGGAAGTGAAGTGTATTAGGTATCTGGGAATAGACTTGGCAGCGAATGGATTCATGGAAGTCGAAGTGAGTCACACGGTGGGGGGGTTTCTGGGAGCAATGAAGAATGTATGGAAAGAGAGAATGCTATCTTGGAGAGCAAAAATAAGTATGTCTGAAGGAATAGTAGTTCCAATAATGCCATATGGTTGAAAGGCATGGGCTATGGATAGGGTTGTGCAGAGGAGGGTGGATGTGTTGGAAATGAAATGTTTGAGGACAATATGTGGTGTGAGGTGATTTGATTGAGAAAGTAATGAAAAGAGTGTAGTTGAAAGAGCAGAAAAGACTGTGTTGAAATGATTTGGACATATGGAGAGAATGAAAGAGGAAAGGTCCACAAAGAGGATATATTTGTGAAATGTGGAGGAAACAAGGAGAAGCAGGAGACAAAATTGGAGGTGTCATGATAGATGAAAAAGATTTTGAGCAATTGGGGCCTGAACATGCAGGAGAGTGAAAGGTGTGCACGGAATAGAGAGAACTACAACAATGTGATATACTGAGGTCGTTGTGCCATCAATAGATTGAACCAGGGCATGTGAAACTTCTAGGGTAAACCATGGAAAGGTATGTGGGGCTTGGATGTAGATAAGAAGCTGTGGTTTCAGTGCATACATGTGACAGCTAGAGAATGGATGTGAGCGGATGTGGCCTTTCTTTGTTTCCTGGTATTACCTGACTGACACAGGAGGTGACGTTGCTGTTCCCTATGGGGCAGGGTGGGGCATGGTATGGATAAAAGGGACTCAAGTATGAAAATGTACATGTGTACGTATGTATGTGTATGCATATGGAAGTGTATACATATATATTTATTTATTCATTATATTATTTATTTTATAATACTTAATAGCTGTTTCCTGCATTCGCAAGGTAGCACTAGGAAACAGAAGAAGAAAGACCCATTCACTAACATACTCACATATATATATACATACACATATATGCACAAAACATACATATACATACCAACATATAAATATATACATACATATACATACACATGCATATACACATATACAAATGTACATATTCATAATTGCTTGCCTCCATCCATTCCTGATACCACCCCACCCTACATGAAACAGCATCGCCACCCCCTGCGACAGCGAGGTAGCGCCAGGAAACAGACAAAAAGGCCACATTTGCTCACACTCAGTCTCTAGCTGTCATGTGTAATACACCAAAACCATAGTTCCCCATCCATACAGGCCCCAGAGACCTTTCCATGGCTTACCCCAGACATTTCACATGCCCTGGTTCAGTTCATTAACAGCACATCGACCCCAGTATACCATATCGTTCCATTTCACTCTATTCCACACACACCTTTCACCCTCCTGCATGTTCAGGCCCTGACCACTCAAAATCCCTTTCACTCCATCCTTCCACCTCCAATCTGGTATCCCGCTTCTCCTTGTTCCCTCCACCTCTGAAACATATATCTTCTTTGTCAACCTTTCCTCACTCATTCGTTCCAAGTGTCCAAACCATTTCAACACACCCTCTTCTGCTCTCTCAACCACGCTCATTTTATTACCACACATCTCTCTCACCTTTACATTACATACTCGATCAAATCATCTCACACCACATATTTTCCTTAAACATTTCATTTCCAATACATCCAACCTCCTCAGTACAACTCTATCTATAGCCCATGCCTCGCAACCATATAATATTGTTGAAACTACTATTCCTTCAAACAATACCCGTTTTTGCTCTCCAAGACAATGTTCTCTCCTTCCACACATTTTTCATCGCTCATCTGTCCATTCGACATATTTGTCACACCATCGGAGCCGCGGTTGATTAAAGCCAAGCTATCCCCACCAAGATGAGGTTGGGACACACGGGAAAACACTAGAAATCTATTGTGTGTGTGTCTTTTAACCTCCGCGTGGCCGAGATAGCCAGGCGCCCTGTCCAGGGTTCGACTCCGACCCGTGGAAATCCTCCCCTCCTTCGCTACTGGGCTCTAAATAGATACATGATTTTTTTTAGTTTGATAATTGGGTATGGTAACCTTCTTTTACTAATTTTGATATTGGTCTTAGTGAAACTTATATCCCCTGTTGGAACAATTACTTTTACGGGCGTAAATTAGGTTCTATAAATAGACAGATAATGATGCATATCGAAAGAGAGCCTGCGAGTCGAAGATGCTGTCTTCTCACCTTGGAGATGAGTTCTCTCCTCACAAGGCTTACTTGTGTAGTCTCACAAGGCTTACTTGTGTAGTCTCACAAGGCTTACTTATTGCTTTAGGAAAAGTTTTTATGGACTGAATTATGTGGGTTTTAGGATGCTCTCTGTCAGCAACTTTGACCGACGCAGGAACCTTGCTTAGCGTGACAATATTTTGATTATGCGACAGAAAATCAGTTTTCACCTTTCTGGATAATGTTATTGAGATGTAAACAAGAATGTCAAGACGACATCAACAAACACCATTCTGCTGCAAACGTGGCTTCATAGAACTAAATTTCTTAACTTTTACCTTTTTTTTTTTTATTTATATCTCTGTCTGCTCTCTTGCCCAGTGTCACTAGTCCTCATGTTCTTACTCTCTCGTCAAGTGTCGCTGATCATCATCCCCTTGCTCTTTCGTTCAGTATCCAGGTTCCTCATCCTCTTGCCTTTCCAAACGGTAGTATGTTTGTGGTCTGTGTCGAGTGACCTTAGCCTAGACCTGCCGGGCCGCTGAAATATTTAGTAAGCTTTTCACGTAAGAGCCAGGACTAGCCGGCCTTTACCTCCATGAGCTTCTACAGGTACAGAAGTACTATTTCTGCTATACATTTTGTAATCAATGGATTTATATTGCAGTGACAGTGTAAGAATATGCTGAGATGAAAATACAAAGTGGGGAATAAAGACAAACAAATAGGGGGACAGAAAGATAGATAAGAAAAAAAAAAAAAAAAAAATATATATATATATATATTTTTTTTTTTTTTTTTTTTT
>JAYMFT010320141.1:0-10012 GCA_038088735.1 Panulirus argus | reverse complement strand
TATATATATATATATATATATATATATATATATATATATATGTATCCACGGGGAAATGAAACACGATAATTACCCGAGTGCATCTTCGTGTAATGATCACATCGTCAGGAAATACAAAGAATGACATAGACTTAGTGCAGTCAGTTGATATAGGAGGAGGAGACTTAGCTAAGACGCCATTGGCAAGCAAGCATCCCGGATCTGAATTGATCTATATATATTTCGTCTATGGCTACTGTGTGTGGACAGGTGTACAGCAGGGGGAAAGTATTTAGCACACTGCCGTTGTAGCAGTTGTGGCGGTGCTGACCGGTAGCTGCTGCCATCTATTGGAACGGAAATGAATGTATTGCTGAGGCGGTCAAGTCTTAGGGCGCCGCGGCAGTGTGGCTTAACTGACGTTAAAGTGAAACCATTTCTGTCCAAGACTACCAAATTAATGAACCTCAGAATATTTTCTAACCCTGGGGGTAGGGGAGAAAGAATGCTACCAACGTATTCCCTGCGTGTTCGTAGAAGGCGACTAGAATGGGAGGGAGCGAGTGGCTGGAAATCCTTCCTTACTATTTTGCTTTTCCAAAGGAAGGAACAAAGAAGGGGGCCAAGTGAGGATTTTTATCCCCTCTGAGGCTCAGTCGTCTGTTCCTGACGCTACCTCTCCAGCGCAGGAAATGGCGAACGTATAAGAAAAAGAATATATTCAACATATTTACGAAAACCGAACGAGTCCCGCCAATGGAACGGAGGGTATTTGCAAGATATACCTGAACGAATCGCCATAGTCCACAACCTGAATATCATAACTATCTCTCTGAGGGTAGTCAAGTCCCGTCAAAGAAGTTACCACTCCAAAGGAGTCTACATTTCCCTGCTACTAAAAGTACTGCAGCCTTTAAAACGAGAGTCCTAGGTCCTAGGTCAACTATAAACAACATATAATTCAAAGATAACAATTCTTCCATTTCACCTCACTCAACATACCAGCATAAATAATCTTCCTCAGCCGTACCCAGTGTCCAAACTTTCCATAAGCCCTTGCTAAAACTCCAGTCTCATTCTTTGTATTACCCTGTTCTATTCTGGATCAATCCCTCACATCCTAAGGAGGACGAGAGGAAACATTGCAGAAGTCTCGAAGGAGACAGGGTCCAAGTTCAGGAAAGTGCTGAGTGGGGGCGTGAAGTCCACTACCTGCAGAATCCCGTAAAGAATCAATTGCAGAACCTTTTATAATCTTTCTCCACACCATGCCGCTACGGCACACATCCTATGCTTCAGTTTCATACACTGACGATCTCTCTTAACAGACGCACCAGGTCTATGTCTGGGACGTGTCTCCTGACAACCCATTCTCCCAGCGGGGCTTAAATATTCCCCGTTACAAGCTTTTCCACTCGTGGAAACTCGAGACTCTCTCTCCTCAAGACTCGAACCATTTGCCTACCTTTCAACAGTGATATTCCAGCACCCACACAACGTTTTCTCTAAATTCACTCTTCAGAAGTCTTGAGTTGTTCATTTTCTTCAGTCTCTCTCCAGCCTTTCATCTCTCTCAGACCGAATGTCTTCTCTCAGATACAAAATTGCTTTTGTCTAGCATCTGCTTTCAGCTTCCTCTTCGTATAACTCTTCCAAAGTCTCTCTCCAAAGTGCAGTACTATTTCATCAGTTTCACCCAATCGCAGGTAATATTTACATACTCAACACCTTTCCATTTTTTTTGCTGATTTTATCCCCCTCTTTCTTCTTCATGTTCTTCCATTCCCTACGTGACCATCCTTGCAACTCCATCGTAAAGATGTCGAACAATCATTCACACAAGATTGCCGTACCATCCCCACTCGTCATGGACTGTCAACTCGGCCTCATTCCTGGAAGGACTTTCCCTCAGTCTTTCCTCATCCATTCCTTCCCTTCCCCTGATACCACGCCCCTCCCTCCCTTCGCCAAAAACCACAACACTTTCCCCTCGCTCCCCAGAGAAACCAAGCAGCCTGCGGTGTCGTGTAGGTTGAGGGAGGAGCAAAACCAAGTAATTAAGGCATGGTGAATCTCCCTTACTGCCTGACCTCTGCTCCAAGACCCCGATCTGAGCCTGGTGGCTAAAGCTCTCTCTACACACAGCCCCGGGTTCGCTTTATTAATGAACCCCTGAATAATGAAGGACAATCAAGTCTTTCATTTACGGAGCTCCAAAGAGTCGCTTGTTATTACATCTCTTTTTCCCCGCGAGCTCATATAAGGATGAATGCCATCCGAGGTGAGGCATGTGCTAATGCGTGGGTTATCATGCAAATTTGCCGCAGTATAGCTAGTTGAGTGCATGCCTCTCCTGTTTGCATGTGTAAATCTGTGCATGGGAAACTTGTTTGCATGTTTGTCTGACGGTGTGTGGGTGCATACATGACCCAAAGACTATTCCACTGTTTATGCCCTAATTCAGCCTAGTGGCAGCACGTCTTTCTGCCCGTATACCACACCGTTCCAATTTATTCTATCCTATACGCAACAATACACCTCCGGTACCCCAAAGCTTCCTGCAGTCCAATCTTCAATCACCTTCTCAGTCTACCACACCTGTTTCCCATATATCTCAAAACAATTTGGCCAGTTCTCACGATCAAAAAAACGCTCAAACCATAAACATTCTACTTATCTCGCACCACTTATCGCAACTGATCTCCAAGACGTCCATTCTCCAAAGTCCTTTCTTTTTGGCTTCAAGGCCCGACTCGTGTTGACTCAAAACTGTCGAGGCAACTGTGCTTTCAGATATAAAAATTGCCCTGACAGACAATGACCTCTCTCTCTCTTTCTCTCCACTTTCCTTCAAGCATCCACAACTTTGGCCTTCTATTCCATCCTAGTGCTCACCTCAACTCCAATGATTCAATCCACTATGAAAGTCTACCCACTCCCCACTGGCCTTCCCTTCTCGAATGTACCACTTAAGAACCTCGTCTCTCTCCCCCATCTGCGAAACTTGATTAGTTTGGTATGTCCAGAATCACCATTCAAAGTCTCTTTCCCACTCTATTACCATCTCTCACAATCCTATCAAACAGTAGCACAAAACGCTCGATCTGACTCTCCACAAACAAACCCCGCCACTCCACAGAACCCTAACGACTGAGTAAATATCCATCAACTCAACGGCAAGGAAATCAAAAATGAAAAAGAGAAATACTCAACCAACTCCCAGGGCATAACATCCACACAGCCCCATCCAGAAGGCAAGACTCGTATCCACATCTAACCACACTACCACCTTCAAACAACTAAAGAACCCAGAGAGATGTCTGACAAACAGGGACAAGATAGGCTTATTCTAACACTCTCCGAGCGAGACCTCAGGCCAAGGAGTGTAGGTGAAGCGAGGATTTGTAGGGAGATCACAGGACAATCCAAAATTGTTCTGCGTCTTTTGTGAAGGATGCAACACAAACATGAGGAGTCTCGTGACATGCCAAACAATGTTTCTACTGCTGGAGAGATGAAATGAATACCTAAGCAGACGCCTAGTCAGTACTGAACCGCTATTCTGGGAAAAGCCGTAAGAAACGTATAATCACAACACATTTGCATAATCGCCCAATCTGCAGGCGAGCATTTTTGCCATTTCCTTCGGATGAAGAATATTGCCACAAGACCCCCGTTTACAAAAGGCCTTCCGAAACGGTTGTTTCATGAACAAGTCTGCTTCCAAATCTGTGTCACTTAGTCTTATCTTTGCGTTGCTCAAGAAAGGATCACCACAAGGGAAAGTGTCAAAGCCAGCCAGCCAGCCAGCCACTGAAAAAGCAAGGCTAACTTAAATGTTTCAGTTTAGACGTACTGCATAAATTTTCAGTTTCTGGACAAACATTTTGGCAATTTCCCG
The DNA here is from genome assembly GCA_038088735.1 of Panulirus argus. NCBI lineage: Eukaryota > Metazoa > Arthropoda > Malacostraca > Decapoda > Palinuridae > Panulirus > Panulirus argus. Next base: position 6,132 of record JAYMFT010320141.1, on the reverse strand, counting down.
TTGAGAGAGACATTGGTCACCATTCAGTTCACAGTTTCAAAGTGTACAATCTCTCCTGTTTACAGAGAAAGGTATCGCAATTCCGTTTACAGAGAGAAAACATCGTACGCAACACTGTTTACAGAACGACACCCCGCTCGTCTAACAGACTCTACGTATGATTTCCTCACAAAACACATTCTCTTTTACTAGGACTCGTCGTCTCCGTCTATGGCAGTTCACAACAGCGTGCAGCAGGGCCACGCTATCTATTTCAATGGCTTCTCTTTCCATTCTTCGGGACATTTTTACGCTCTTGTGAACACCTCTCCTCGGCAAGGAAAGTGGGACAATGTACCCAACAGGGCGAGCATGAGGCTCGGTACCTGAGAATGAAGCTCCAACGCCTTATTACTTTCTCGCATTATTGTTGCTATACGTCACTAGCGGTAAATTGGAAAAAAAAAAAATGAATAATATACAAGTCTGGCGTGAGACCTTAAAGTATTTCGCCTGTCGTCATTTCACAAGATTCGGTACACTAGAAGTGTAATCAAAACGGTGTAGATTTCATTTCAAGACTTGCTCAGGATATCTGACATAGGGAGAACGTATAACACAATGTTTTTTCAGGTCTATATACACTTGCTGAGGAAATCTTACGGACGGAGAACATATAACACAAAGTTCTTCAGGTCTATCTACACTTGCTGGGGGAAATCTTACATAGGGAGAACATATAACACTGTTCTCCAGGTCTTTATACACTTGCTCAGGAAATCTAACGTAGGGAGAACATATAACGCTATGATCTTCAGGTCTATAACAACTTGCTGAAGTTCCTTTCTTACGTAAGGAGAACACAAGAGAGGCATGATTCATTAGCTGACGCTACGCAATGGCATAGAGGGACAACTTATAACAAAAAAACTTTTCGAGCTCATTTGCATATCCTCAATGTCTTGAGTAATGTAATCACTTGGAATTGCTGCAGCGGGTTGCTGACGCGTTCTATTTCGTTACATTTGCCTTTTCATGTTGCAGACACCCTCTCTCTCTCTCTCTCTCTCTCTCTCCACCACCTCTCCTCTCCCCTCTGAACTGGCCGTCTCATGCATATCTAATTTTCTCCCCAACACACCAACACGTTCTCTAACTAATTCACTTGCGGGTACCACTTCACCCTCCCGTAATGTGACCAGAGCTTTGAAAATTCATTGCTCTACTTCTTCTCTCCCCCTTCTCTTTCTTCTTCCATCGTTATAGGGTAGATGTCTGGCGCGTCTGCCCCAAGAAATGGGGTGTTTACTACGAATTCGCACGAGAGCTGATTGGATAAAGATAGCTAACTGGATGGAGAACTTGCGGATTGTTCAGTCACAAATCCTTGCACTGCACGTCGAAGTATGTGTCCATAAATGTGCAATACATGCAAAGCCGACTCAAAACTTGCAACACATGATACTTGTACTTCAGCTGCGCCCGCTAGTCACCTCATGCAGTAAAATTTCCGGCCATAAAGTGATAGAATATGACAATATTTCCTACCGATCCCAAATCGCTCGAGGTTCCTACTGTCTCCGCGCGATCGGCCATGGCTCCCTCTGAGACCTCAGACTCAATCGGGACTCGAGAACAGCTTGTCTTTTGGCCCATCGCGACTGATGAGGCATCCAAGACGTTGCCATCACCGATAATGAGAAGCGTACTTAACGCTAATGCCATCCGACGTACGTTCTAGGGCCTCCTTTCCCCGTTCCCGTCCCACTCTTTCCCATAATCAGGCACTGTCCCATTGACTGTGGCTTCCCAGTGATCTCTCCCCATTCCATTCATTTCAGACAACACGATACGCTAAACCTCTCTCTTGCCCCAAGTAGCCTACGCACGGACGCAAGGCCGGCGCTACACATTAGCAGTCGAAGGTAAGCCGGCCCTAACAAAAGAGGCAACGAGGCTTAATCCTCTCGTTGCCTATAGGGGTGAAGCTTTGAGGGGAGAGACACGTTGGGAGAAGAGGGGAGAAGACCCCCCCCCCTAAAGAATCACGAGGGTATTAATAAAGGAGGGGGAGTGATAAAGAAAACTGGAGATATTTACCCGCGTTTTTAGTTTAAAGACACCAATACCAATAAATATCTTACTCTCTACTGATTCCCCGATGATGAGGTCCGATTCCCAACAAGTCCACAAACAGTAATCACAAACGGTAATCACGCACACATACAGAATTACGAAAATGTAATCGAGTACGTCACACATCACCTTAAAAAGTTTTATGGTTAAGGCAGGCTCCAAAAAGATAAGGCCCTTCAAAGACAGTAGAAATAGATAACTACAAAGATAATCATACAAGATCTGACAGTTCACAGATATACGAGCATGAATAAAAAGATACAGAAATACGAATCTTTGAACTGATTCGTAAATACGGGTGGATACAGACAGAGAGGTGGACTCGAGACAAAGACGGATTGGCTAAAACTGAGCGAGGCCCTAAGAGTTCAGACGCTTATTATGAAGGTACGTGAATAGACGCAGTTGGGGGCCAGGGGTTGTCATGGTAACGCAGCATCAACACACTTTGCTCTCCATCAACAGGAGATGAGAGACGACTTCACCCCGAGCTGTCGTCAAGCGGAGATATGAATGTGTGGGTTGGATCATTAAGGCTAGTTTCCTTGGTGAGGTGTGTGTGTGTGTCTGGGAAGCCTTGCGTCTGTATATTTCTGTCCTTGTGAATACTATTTTCCTGCTGGAGGGAGAGACGTCTACACTTGGTTTCCCCCATTTCTTAATCTCGTATAAGGTGTACATATTTTCTGTTATGTACATTGAAAAGCTGCTGGTAAGCTCTAGAAAAGCTTTGAACAACTTGGATAAGAAAATCTTCAGTCTCCACTTACCCCTGTCTTTACGTGCCTCCCTCGCGTCCGCCACTCCACTCACTCTTCCACCACTTCACCTCTCCCTCCACTACTCCTCCACTTTATCTCTCCACGTCACAGGTGGGTCTTCCACTCCATCATACACTCTCCTTGTCAACTCCACGTCTGGCATTCATTCCACATGGCCCAAGCCAACTCGAAGTGTTACGTTCCAACCTACTCCATCCACTCCACAATCCACTCCCTCTGCATTCCCTGCCATGCCAAATCTGTCATACACCCCGTCTTCACTTCATTCCATCTAGTCATGTCATATGGTCCTCTCAACTCATGTCCACAGCCTGGATTCATGGCCTCTGTGACTCGGGCCATGTCCATGTTTCAGGTGCATAGGTCAAGGTCGGGAGGACTATGTTGTCTCTAAATCCTCTCTCCACTTCCATAATTAACACCTCAACTCTTCATTATTCTCCTAAGGGACCCAATGACTCTTCTACCCTCTACTGCTCTCTCTTATATCTCTCCCTTATATCATGTATGGATGTATACTTGGACACATGCACAGACAAACTTTGTCCTCATCTCCTAAGGTGGGACTCTAGCGACAGGCCAGACACCACAATGCCGATTTCTGAAGTCTTCTCTCTAAAACAGAGATTCCCGAAGTTTGTTTCCAGCTAAATATTTGTATCATGGTCTTCTTTCACTGTATCCAATCCTGAATTTCATCAACCATGTATCAGACCAACTTTGGAGGTTCTCTCCGTCCCTATGTTAAACCGATTCAATCATCCTCGCTTCTAACTTCCCCCATAGACTATGACATCCAGAAAAATGCTTAAAGTACCTATTTGTAACGTAAGGGAATGGGAGTTCTACTCTCATCATGAAGCCCTGTCACTAAAACACTCAACTATCGTTCAAATCTTTACATTTTTCTTTGTGTTTTCTGCACTGATGGACTCCCGTGGTGTAGCGGTTAGCGTTCCTGACCGTGACGCATTGACGGGTCGAGAGCATGGGTTCGAATCCTGGTTGCTGTCTGCAGCAATCGGTCCACAGTCAACCCAGGTGTTCATCCACCCCTAGGTTGGGTTGGTCGATAAAATGGGATGGTCTTGATTAGGGCCCCAGCTGCCCGTGCCGTCTCAGATGACACAAAAGTAAAAAAAGATTTACCACGTCTTCCTTCAAAGTCTTCCGGTCAGCCACTGGTCCCCAGAGGTCTGCTGTGATCACGCGTCTATAAGTGGGGTGGTCTGCGCCCACAGCCGGGCCCCGTGGCTCCGACAGAACTCTCTCCCACAGCCAATAAAGTGTTACATAAACTCAATCTAACATTTTATAGGCGATACCCACGGCGCGGTTTTTATGGGCAATATATCCGTGGGGAGAGGCGGAGCGTGTTTTCCCCAGTCGTTAGGCAGTTGGGGGTGGTGGGGTGGGGGGGAATAATCCCCCCCCCCCACCTCCACCCACCGACAAAACTTCGGTCGTTTTTGCTAAGTGGGCTTTAAATATACACTGGCAAAAGACCTCCACATCTCGCTAGTCCTGCCGATGAGAATTCATGTGTGTAAAACTAACACCCTCTCTCGCGCTCCAAGGCCCGTTATAAAAAAAGGCGAGTCGATACCCCAGGGCGAGTGGGAGGAAAATTGTGGTAAAGCGGTTAGCGTTCCTGACCGTGACGCATTCACGGGTCGAGAGCACGGGTTCGAATCCTTTGGTTGCTGCTGCGGTAGCCGGCCCACAGTCAACCCGGCTGTTCATCCATCCCTCAAAACACTGTGGCTTCGTGATGAATCCTATTCCATGAGGCATTTTCCTTACCCATCGCTGCCTAAGACTTCCTCAGAGTTCCTGTCACACTGCCCCTTTCTACTGTCGGGTCATGAGGTGCTTTCTCTCCCTCCTCCTGGTAGCTTGTTGGAGGAATCTCCTCCAAACTCCCTACAAGGATTTTCACGAGCAGAAACCACCTACCCTTTCCCCAAGACTTCTCGCCAGCAACAGCGAGAGTCGAGCAAACTTTTGATGAAAGATGAAAAGTGAAGTCCCAGGTTCGGTAAATCTTCCACACGACTGAAACTGTGGTTTTAATTTCCGACGAGCCTACGTCAGATACGTTTTGCGAAAGTTTGATCAAAGATTAAAACTAGTTTGAGATATGGTTCAGTACCCTTAGAATATCTTTGTAGTTGAGCTCAATTCAGATTTACCTATCTATGCATAATTTGGCAAGTCTGGCAACATCTGTACAGCTTTTTCTAAAGTCAATCTGAGAAAAGCGAGACTATTTTTAAATATTCTTATTTATGGACAGAACAAAATCACTAAAAATTACGATTGGTGTTTCCTAAGGAATGCTTTTCATTTCCAGTGTTCCTAAACGCAACAAAGGTCTATAATCAAACATTTGGAACGAAAAATTGAGAAAAGAAATTGATGAGGAATTCCTAAGGGTGAAATACTATCTACGTGTCTTGCTTCAACAGCTTTTATTCACGCGAGGTGGAAGTTCCAAAAGCTCTTGGTTCGAGTTACCACACTTCTCTAATGACCTGTGTGTGTGGGTGAGGAAGGTCCAGCAGCCGCCATCGGGAACGCAGTCTGGCCTAAAAAAGCTGTCGGGTACAAGGGTTCGAGACCCACGCTTGATCATTCATTAAAAGCGAACCTCATCATCCAAGAGTCTTTTAAGAGGTTTTTGATCCACTTAATAAAACATTGCTGCAATGGATCTTCAATGTACACTTTAGATCATCAGATTTCTGCAGTCACAAGTTAAATGATGAGACATCTTAACCATCTCTCAACTTTGGTATACTCATTGTGATTACTTGCAAAAGAATCTTGAAATATCATCTGAAAATCAATAAATTGTGTAGCAAAAGCCTCCGGAAGCCAACGAGGGAAACATACATACTATTTCTTGATTATTTTTTGAGTTTTAGCTTGTTCCAACAGGCAAAATCACAGGTATATAGCTTCATTACACGCATGAAAGGCATTTCGCATAGCTCTATTACTTAGCTGGCAATCGAGCTAAGGTAATGTATACTTTTTCGACGGTGAGTCAAGCAATGACACTGTCAAAAAAGATATCAATCTCTGCTGCGTCACATGAGTATTGTGTGACCATCGGCAACTCAAGGGTGTGCCGTTTTGATACCTGCTTCCTTCCTTACACGTCGAAGCTTTGGAACTCTCTACCTTCTCACGTCTTTCCCAATAACTATGACCTGGCTCATTTCAAGAGACA
>JAYMFT010320130.1:0-10012 GCA_038088735.1 Panulirus argus | reverse complement strand
GCCATCTTCCCAGGATTGTGTTGCTTTCTTTAATGAATTAAACAATGTCCATCCCACCATTAAATTCAAGATGGAATTGAAGAAAGAAGGCATACTGCTCTTTCTTGATATGTTGATAACAAGAGAATCTGATCAGTTGTCCTTTAATATCTACAGGAAGTCTACTAACTCTGAAAGCTATATTCACTATTTTTCAGTGCATGATCCCTCTATGAAAATGTCTGTAGTTATGTCCATGTTTGTAAGAGCACTAAGGACTTGTGATCCCACAAGTTTGACAGAGGAATGTAGTCATATAAGGCATATATTTAGGCAGGTATACTACCCTAACTGGTTTGTGAACAAAGCTTACTGGAAATGTAGGAAGACTTTTTATGCTCCCATTATCAGAGATGTTACAAATGATGATAGGTCTAAGTGTGTAGTTCTTCCCTATTCTCCCACTTAACTAATCTTAGAATTGTATTAAAGAGCAATGCTTGTGAGGTTGCCTTCCAGTACAATAACACAATTAGTAAGACCATAATAAGAAACAGACCAAACCATTCAACAATTGGGAGTGTTTACGCTGTTAAATGCAAGGTATGTAATGACTTATACATTGGTGGCCAGACCGGTAAAACTGTAACTGAGAGATGCTATTGGCACAAACAATCAGTATGCAGGGGTCATTGCAACAGTGCAATTGCAAGACATTGTCAAGATAAAGACCATCCAGTAGATCTCAATAACCCAGTTATCTTTATCCTTCTGAAGATTACTGTACTCGCAGTACTATTGAGGCGATCATTATTGCTAATATTAAGAACTTCAGTCTGTCTCCAGGTAACTTCAAAGCCCATCCTATCATCAACCAAATCATTATGAGAGAAATGACTAAAACTGAGAATATTAAACAAATTGACTTGGACTCTCCCAACTTCCCAGGGGAAAAAAAAAAAGAAAAAAAAACACCACCACCACAAATCACTCTCTGCTTTCAGCGGTCAATGTGGGTCAGGACAGTGTGGTATCATTTCCTATACACGCTGACTTAGTCATATGTAATGCAGTTGAGCCCATACCAATTGCTAATAATAGAATCTTAATTTCGTCTCCAGGCAACTTTAAAGCCCATCCAAATATTAATCATTATGAAAGACTTAGTCAATACACCTAGCTAAAATAAAATAAAATAAATTTCTTTTTCTTGCCCTTATGGCACCCGCCTACCCAGGCCTAACCCCCCCCTTACCCGTACTCTCGTAACCACAAGGCATCCTAACCACCACAGGCACTACAAAGTCCCTTTAACGGCTAGCTAGTATTTGTTGTGCAGGAGACGGTACCACAACACCGGGAGTGATGTGTGATGTTGGGATTTAAATAACTGTTGATTATTGGCATCTGAAGAGGCGTATTGTCTCCGCGAAACTAGTCGTGCCACACATGTATAGAAAAACTGCAAGTTAAATAAAACTCTATGAACTCCTACTGAAGCGCGAATTCACCTTCATAACTGCCATCACGGACTAGTGTGATTTTCATATCTACATATCTCCATATATACATATATACATACACATATATACGTACACATCATTTTATCCTGTTTTGCAGAATATTTCTATGTGTTGTCCGGCCTATTCTAGTTGTTCCAAAATAGACGTAAACTTTGAGAATTCAGAACCAGGGATGAATCTAGACGCTAGACCATATTGCATTCTTCATTCCACGCGATATCTCCACCTTTCTTAGGTTCAAGTGTCTCTCTTTCTATGAATATTGCATGAGGGAAAACTCCATAAACGAGGTGAATATAGGGTTTCAAAACACTCTAGAAGCCTGCTTGAGGTACAGGGAAGTTACAGACAAACAGGCTGTTAGCTGCGTAATGATTATGGCTTCTAAGACAGGAGACTTCCGCGGCAGAGCTGTGCGCAAGAGGATTGTGATGAGGGAACGTTGGCTGTGTTGTATGTTAGGGTACACCCAGTGGATGGGGTTCCTATGTTAAGGATAAAGAATGGCTGTGTTATATCCTAAGATATGCCTCTGTTATATCAAGGGCAGTACTGGGACGAGTTCCTATGATACAGCAAAGGATGTCATGAGATCAAAGGTCACTGTGTGTAATAATGAAATAGTGTTAGTTCCCAGGGCCTCACAATGGATGCGAGAGGGCCATTATCCTAATGATGTTTGGATCAGGCGATCCTAGTCATTCTCTATTGCTTACTTGGCCCTCAAGGCTTCAGGTCATCTGTACCTCCCGAGTTTCCAAGTTGGATCTGATTATAACTCAGGGCCAACGTTTGGCAGATGTGCTTGTCCTGTTGTGGGTAAAATCGATTCGTTTTACGGAATCATGAGAACTCGAAGGGGTGTGAAGGTGTCACCGTAAGCGAGAGCCAGGCAGTGTGACGGGTGCTGGTGTGACGGACACCCAACACCAACAGCTGGTTGTGGGCCTCGGAGACGTGACGGCTGATGACGTGGTTGTGACGGTCGCCCGTCACCAGCTGGTCTCTGTGTGTCCCATTGATACCACAGGCTCCCAGCTGTTAAGGGGCTGGCAGAACCAGGCTGCAAGCGACTGTGTTTATATGTCCCACACAACAACAGACGCCAATAATTCATGTCGTCCTTCACACATTAGTTTACACAGATTCATAGGTTTTCCAGCTAAGATCTCCTCTCCCTGAGTCCTAACGGGATCAAGACAGTAGCGTATTGGCTGAACTGCAGCAAGTTACTGTACCCCATCCAACCAAGGTGCAGCAACGTGCTATAAAGATAGGAAGCACCTGGAGCCTTAGTAAAGACAGGCAGCACCTGGAGCCTTAGTAAAGACAGGTAGCACCTGAAGCCTTAGTAAAGACAGGCAGCTCCTGGAGCCTTAGTAAAGACAGGCAGCACCTGGAGCCTTAGTAAAGACAGGCAGCACCAGGAGCCTTAGTAAAGACAGGCAGCATTAGGAGCCTTTGTAAAGACAGGCAGTACCAGGAGCCTTAGTAAAGACAGACAGTACCAGGAGCCTTAGTAAAGACAGACAGTACCTGGAGCCTTAGTAAAGACAGGCAGTACCAGGAGCCTTAGTAAAGAAAGGCAGTACCAGGAGCCTTAGTAAAGAAAGGCAGTACCAGGAGCCTTAAAGAAAAGTAGTACCAGGAGCCTTAGCAAAGAAAGGCAGTACCAGGAGCCTTGGCAAAAAGATATGCAGTATCAGGAGTCTCATTAAGCCAGGCAACAGCAGGATCTTTGGTAACGATAGGCAGCACCAGGAGTCTTTTTTTAAGCCAGGTAGCACCAGCAGGATTATCTAGTGTTACCCGCTGACACTAACCTTCGGAAACAGCTCTGTGTCCGAAGGCACAACCGTGGGAGCCGATCGATGCACCCTTCTTGCCCCGCGGCATAACCCTGACTAGGCTAAGGAAGGAACATGGAGAGGGTGTTGGCAGCAAGGCTTGGCCGAGCTCTTGGTCTCCTTGAATAACGGAAACCACATCTGTGCAAAAGAAAGATATTCCCATTGAAGTAATTACGTGGCTGTGAAATTATTCTGGGTTTGCCAAGCACGCGTCGCGCGGGCTATAAATGTGTTGCTCTCAAGGTTATGCTTTGATAAGACAGATCCACAACTAATACCACAAGACTTCAGACACTCTGCTTTGCATAACGAAAATTGGTTGAACCTTTCACCATTTTCCGAAACTATCTTCCACTCGTTTTCCTAATGTAGTTGGAGACTACGCTCTTAACACGGGGAACGTAATAAAATCGACCGCTCGTACTATTCCCTCCAAAAATCATGTTATCTTTCAATTTCCTCAGGATATAGCAAGGAGTTGGTATCAGCGGTCCTGGATAGCTTTTGTTCTGGCTAATAAGCTTACGAAGCAGAAGCCAAAAATTTTAAGATCTCTATTTGTTCTACTCGTCTCCAAACCGACCTTCCATCCACGTAGGTACAAGAAACCACTCTTTGCCGACTAAAGCTATCACAGTGTCGCTAAGGACTCGTCCAGGCAGTTAATCACCAACTTCGGTACTTATCTCTGCCGCTGTTGAGCTTCCCTGTCAAGGGAAGCTCCTGGGGTCCGTGACCTTGTAAGCAACACCAGACTAAATGCAACTGTGGGTCAGGCGTGGTCTTCCATTGGAGCCTTATCTTGTCCAAGGAATCGATGTTTTGCGAACAAATACCTGCAAATTTTTCACAGGCCTGGAGACTTGATGGAGTTGGAAGGGAGAAGAGGAAGCCTACTCAGGGCAAGGGAGAAAATTGGAGGTGGGGATTGGAAGATGCTAGAGCCTTAGCAAGGGCAGGGAGATGTGATAGTTTAAGCAATGGCGGATAATCAAGGCTTATACCGAGGGTGGGGAAAATTGAGAGCTTTACGAATGAAGGGAAAAAGGTAGTTCAAATGACGTCTAGTAGAAATGTAACAGGGTCGGATAAGGATTCTTAGGGAGGGTAGGGAGATGTAGAAGTCTCTCAGCAAAGGGAGGAGGAACGAAACAAGGAGAGAACTCGGGTTCCTCTCCGGCAGGCGGGGTCCCCGAGCTGGACGAGTGTCGTGTTTGCTCAGGGAAGGTTCGCCTGCAGGGAGGCCAGGCAGTGTCGACTAACTCCTGCTCCTTCTCCCTCTCCCTCTCCTCCATCCTTTTCCTCTATCCCTCTCCTCCATTCCACTCCTCCATCCCTCTCCTCCATCCGTCAGCATCTGATAGCGATCGGCTACTGAAGATGGAGGAAAAGGGAATACGAACAGACGCCCTTAGCCAGAGAAATGAACGTAACAAAAGCTCAGGTATCGTAGATTGTACAGCTTTTGAGGATTCTAGACAAACCTCTAATGACCCAGCGTTGCCTGACGGGGTAACACATTACCATCCAAGTTGATACGTCTAGGAGCCAATATTACTATAAAACAGATATAATCAATATTCTACTATCCAACGTAATTTGTATGACGGCCGAGACCATTGCCACAATATGTCCATTTGTCAGATGGAATGACGACAGAAAGGCATCACTCCCTCAGCGCAAGACCACACTCCAGATCCACCACAGTGGGACACACACACACACACACACTTCAGCCTTGTGTGTCACAGCTCCTCCCATCACAGACATGATCTCTGTGTTATCCTATCTCTTATGTCTCCTCACAGCAACCGATTCTAATATTGGAGATGCGAAGGAAGCCCCAGTAAGTCCAATCTTCGACGCAATTCATAACGCCCAGAATCTCCTCCAAGTATTTTGGAATTTTTTATCCCAAAAGATTCATATTCCTCATAACCTTCAGCACATATTTCCAAGCCCTTGTACTTTATTGTTATCACGGGAAAATATCACCCGACCCAATATTTATATCATGATTTTCACCACTTGGGTGGTTATAAATTGATTTTTCATCATCACACGTTGATTTATACCGTCAGGGATGTTTATATATTTCATCATCGCATATGTTGATACGTTTTTCACCACCAGTGATTTTGATATATGTATTTTCACCAAGTAGGATTTTTTATTATTACCAGGGGTATAACGAAATATAAATATCAGTCTTCGTGAAAATCATGTATAGAAATACCTCTGGTGGCGAAAATATAAATATGAACATCCGTCGCGGTAAAAACACACGTAACCACTGGTGGTGAAAAATACATTAACATACATGATGAAAATCAAAATATATACGTCCTTGGTAATGAAAACCAACATATAAACACGTTTGATGGTGAAAATTAATACCCCTGGTAATGAAAATCAATTTATCAATATGTATGAGAGTGTAAATCAATATAGAATTAACTCTACTAGTAAATAATTACCACCACAAATATCTATATATTGAATTTCAACATCAAAGACTCTATATACGTATTTTCACCAAGACCAATGTTTATTTTCTTTAATTTTCACCACTAAATATGTTTGTGTATTGGTTTTCCCCAGTATTTTGATGATGTGTATTCTAATACTTTCCACATACGGTGTCCGCATGTCCCAGTTTTCGTCCCAAACACTTGCATACTTACCAGGTCCCTGTGCGCGAGTAGTCTCAAGCTTAGTGCAACAGATATATATATTCTCAGCTGATAGAGAATGCACAACACATGTGGTATAGAAGTTTCACTATGATACAGACACGATCTAAACTTCTCCGTTGAACACTTGTGAGTTTGACCACAATAGACATCTATACTAAACCTCGCCATGTGTATTCTAAACTTAATAGGTAGGTTCTCTAAGTTTCGCAGCTGTACGTGAGAGGACATGAGCTAAGGAAGGAGTAGCACTACACCTGAAGCAGGAGTTGTGGGAGTGCGTGATAGAGTGTAAGGAAATAAATTCCAGATTGATGCGGGTAAAACTGAAAGTGGATGGTTGGTTGGTCGGAGGTGGAGAGCTTTCGTCATGTCGTAGGGCGATGGCTAGCGTACTACGCAGTAGGACTGGGGTTCGAACCCTAGCCGTCCATAAGTAAACAGTTATCTATCCCACGTGTCCAGTGCATGTGGGATTAATAAGTTTGGTCATGACGTATTCTCATCTCTGTGGCACGTTTACAAACTCTGCCACATGTCGGGAAACAAATGGATCTTCTTCACAACACAGACATATGTCTGGACATCACACAGGTAAACGCTCGAGCTAATTAACCACGACATCGCTTCGCACCACTGCAGTAGTGAAGCCTAGGTTTATTCTTCTCCATGGTGAAAATTTATGGACCTTTCTCCAAGGGACTTGTGAGAAAAATTTCTTCGCTGAGAACAACGTTAATATACTAAATGAAGATAGATCGCGTCTCGGGAGTCAGTGAAGGAGAATGAAATATGCTTCAAGACGAGGGTGAGGGAAGACAAACGACATCTCATGATGAACCATTAAGCCTCACATTTCCAGGAAGAGACAAAAAACACAAGACTCGTTAGCCCACGTCTGTACAATACCTTTCATGTATAACGCACCGAAACCAGAGGCCCCTTCTTCACAGCAAAGACCCACAGCCATTGCGGTGGTTTTCTCTGACTCTTTCATAAGCCCTGGTTCAGCTTCCTGAATTGAAAGTTCCAGGTAGCTGTATACCATACACACCTCACACCCTCTTGCATGTTCAGGCATCTAATTCTCAAAGAAAATCTTTCACTCCCATCCTTCCATCTCGACCTCCTCCTCTCTGCACCTCTCTCAGACATACTTCGCCGAGTACCAAGCATCTCTATCATACTGTAATTCTTCACTATCAAACCTTCCTCGCCCCACATTTCATTTCCACCACAACCACCATGCCATCACATACCTTTCTAAACTTCTGTATGATGAAGGCATTTACTATGGTCTCTACATTATTCTCTTCATCCACCAGTCTCATGCTATTAAAGCACTTCTTTATATCTTTTCTTAACAAGAATCTTGCTATATTTCGATTAATGTCCTCTGGGTGGTTGTCTACCCTTAGAGCTTTCAAAGAACTGTTCACTGTCTGCATCATCACTGTAGTTGAAAAGCTTAAAGCTTTTCATCAGGTCACCGCTCGCTTTTCTCTCTTCCTTGGTAGACAAACTTAAGACCTCATTAGCTTTTCCCTGTAACTCTTCTAACTTAATGTTGGTACTGTTTTCATTGTCCTCCTCTGCGCCCTTACCTTGTATACGTGTAGAACTGAGCTCACTCTTCCAGAGATCCAGAGGTTTGTTTCAGTTTCAATACTTTATTCCTTGATAGAGGAAACGGGATCCTAGTACTGTCACTAGGTACCCCTGCACAATAATACCAGAAGCATCTGGCAAGTGTCACGAGTGAGGTTTGTTACACATGACCTTTCCAGAACACCACGTCTCACTTGAACAGTTTATACTCTGTAGGACGTCATCCATTTGCTTTAAGATTATCTCTTTCTGTACCATTCGGACCACACTCCTCAGGGTGGCCAGTCTGTCGTTCCCGAGTTTTCAGTTCAGTTTCAAGGATTTATTCCTTGATAGAGGAATCGGGATCCTTATAAATATGACGCTTGCCCTCTTCCACTCGCTCGTCACTTTGCTCTTATCCCAGCGACATCTTGTGTGACGGGGAGAGAGTCTTTCTTACACTCGTATTACACCGTCACTTAACCTTGATTGTAGTTACCGTGTCTTTATTCCTATGTGTATGTGCACACACAAGCATACACCCTAACCTATGCCAGGTGTGTGTGTGTAAAACTGTCTCTCGATTGAAATGAAACAGAAACTAGCAGTCATTTCTACCACGTCAAAATCAACACAAGTAACAGAGAATCAACTCACGTATTACCACTGTCCTGTACAAATGAACGTATGATTATACACAAGTAATTGTCTCCTCCATTCTGATCTTTCTCCTTTGATTAAAGAGCTGATTGTTGCCGAATTTCCCAGCTTGTACCGAGTTATTCAACAGGCCTACTTAGGCACTCACAAAAGACCACCATATCCCTCTCAATTTCCAAGCTCTCCCAAACTAATCACTTCATCTAAGCGTCTCTTGACACTGGTAGGGGCGTTGACCTCAGAAAACCGAGTTTATTCCGATTTTCTTTCCCCATTTCCTTCGGACACTCCATCTCCGAGCTCGACCAAAGCGTTTGGAATTATTTTCCTCTTGCAGGATACGAGATGAAATCTCCGGGAGGATTTAAAAGACCGTTCCCTACCCAGAGAAATGGGGATGAGGTTATTCCCATAGTCACTTGTGGGATAAAGAGGATAGATTAGAGTGATATTCAAATTCAACAAATTTGCATGTAATTAAGAATCTGAATTATGGAGATGATGTCACGCGGTGGATGTTGAAAGTGATGATAGTAGTGTTGATTGTGTTGTTGGAGGTGATGAGTGTCGTGGTCTGAGTGTTGGTGATAGCGTTGGAGATGGTGTCTCTAATGATGGTGATTATTTGAGGGTAGTTGACTGTGATGGTGTGGGTGATGCTAATGGATGATGAGGATTTCTATACAGGTTTTGATGATGATAATGATGATGAAGATAGTGATGATGAAGGCAATCAGGATGGATGTCATGTCTTAGTAATGATGATAAATATATCGTCCCAATTTGGTGCAGTGAATTTCGTGTTGTCTCTGTAGGGTTGCTAAGCATGAATAGACAAATTATATTATTTAATCATCATGGTAACCCCTCTTTATAGTTATTTCCTTCGACATGTGAAATTATTATAACATATTACGGCAAATTACAGGATATGTCGGTAGCAAATAATATATTGATATCTTGAAAACAGGGCTACCACTGTGAGGCCAGACTAACGAACATTTCTCGCAATCCTTCGCCCGAAATGTCATAGTGTTTCATGCTAAAAGTGACAAGATACTTCTTTTATAATGTGTATATGAAAGCACCAAATGGTCAATGAATGGATTGTCTGCTGGTGGATAATAGTACTCCTAACTTCTTTAATTCTACAGACAGAAAAGCATCAAGTTTAAGCGTAGAAGCATTTATAGTAGACCAAGTAAGATGTCAAATCAAGATTAATCGAGAAGTGAAACTTTCTTTGTATATTTCACAAATATTTCCTTTTTTCCTTACTTCCTAGTTTTCCGAGTTTGTAAGTAGCGCTATAAATAGAAGAAATGGCCTCACTCACTCACACTCTCTAGCTGTCATGCATAATGCATCGAAATGAGTCCCCAAAGACTTTTCTATTGTGTATCCTGACTGATTCATATCCCCTGGTTCTCAGGATTGCCAGCAGGTCGACCCCTGTATGCCACTTCGCTCTAATTCGCTCTATCCCTTGCACGCTTCACACCCCTTTTGTATGATCAGGTCCCGAAAAAAATAATCTTTCACTACTGCTTGGTTCCCCTGTTATTCTTGCTCCTTCCTTTTCTAACGTGTGTAACTGAAGCCCTAATCTATGCCATCTCATTAACGCTATTAGTGTATATATATATATATGTATATATATATATATATATATATATATATATATATATATATATATATATATATATACATATATATA
>JAYMFT010320119.1:0-10012 GCA_038088735.1 Panulirus argus | reverse complement strand
TCTCTCTCTCTCTCTCTCTCTCTCTCTCTCTCTCTCTCTCTCTCTCTCTCTCTCTCTCTCTCTCTCTCATTAAATCAACAGATCCACGCAGGTGTGCCTGTCAGTCGTGTGCCCTCTGCTTATGTCAGCGCAGGTCGTGTCCAGGAGAGCAGGCGCGCGCCCTCCCACCTGCAGTAGCGCGGCGCAGCTCGGCGCCCCAGCAGACAGGCTGGGTCGCCCTCGGATCCACGTCAAGATAATCGCCACAGACGCGTCGGCTGTACCTCCCGGACGTTCCTCGGTTATGCTTGCTTTTTTCCTTTTTTGTTTGCCAGCCAGCCAGCGCTGGGTCGCCGCGTTCCCTCGTGATCCACCACTCTGTCTCTGTTCGCAGTCTGCATACGTGCGAGAGTCCTCTCCCGAGTTGGCACTGCAAGTTTACAACTTTGCAATGACAGACGTGAGATGGTATGTTGATACAACTTAATAATGATAGGCGTGGGATGGTTTGCTGATACAACTTAACGGTGAGACGGGGCAAAATAAAACGAAGCAGCTTAACAGTGTCAGACGTGATGAAATATGCTGAGGCAACCTAAGAGTGAAAGGTGTGGTAATGTACGCTGATGCAACTTAACTGTGAGACGCGTCATGATGTATCTTGATACAACTTAACAGTGAAAGGTCTGGTAAAGTATAATGGAGCAAATGAGCAATGGCAGGCGTAGTAATTTGCGCTAATACAACTTGACAGTGACAGGCGTAGTGATGAATGTTGATGTAGCTTGAAAGTGAAAGGCATGGTACAGTATGGTGATACAATAGCTGTACAGTGACAAGAGTAAAGTCAAGTATGCTGATAAAGCAAGTTAACAGTGACAGACAGGTGGAATAAAGTACTCTTTTATGGTACGCGAAGAGCACGGGCCAAAGCCTGGCCTATCATGGCCATGTAGGATGGAAGGTAAGGTATTGCGTTTGTGGGGCGGAACACCTCAGCAGGGGATTAATCTGAGCTCCTCGGGTGTTTGCTAACCTGATGCTTAGAGATGGAAAGTTTAAAGGAAGAATGAGACAAAAAGATGGAAGAGAATTCCACATCTTCTCAGTATGCACAGAGAAGAAGGTGTCATGAAAGTCTTTCCTTGCATGGCAGGACGCCATGCAAAAACTGTGGAAAGCTTCAGGCAGACACGTGCCTCGGATCCAGGTCGTAAGGGCTGGAACAAGAAGAGACAGCTCAGTGGAACAGCTGTCGAAATGATACCTGTAGATCAGGAAGAGAGAGGCAACATAATGGTAGACGGAAAGTAGTGGTTGGAAAGAGGTGGTAGCAGCAGCTGATGAGGTGGAAGGATTTTCATTCCACTCTGGCTAAGAGAGAAGTGGAAGAACCACCCCTGATATACAGGCAGTTCCCCATACTGAGGCAATTAAGACCTCTGTAGATTTGGAACAGCTGATAAAAAGTGAAATCATTTTAGTACCCGCCCATCATCACTAGCTTTCGGGCAGCAGATTTTGTCATGCTCAGAAAGTGAGGTTTTCTGGACAGAATAGATGATATGGGTAGGCCTGCAGTGTTATTTCTTGTTACAGACTCGAATTGCAGTTTTCTGATATTTGAATGTAATAAACGAGTGAGATTCAGCGAAGATGGTTAAAGATTAATTTCATACTTTAGATAGTTATGCAGAGTTGCACAGGTCCAAACTCAGGAAACAGATTTCGCGGTGAGAAAAAGAACGAGAATCAAAATGATGAAGAGAGGGAAAGTGAACTGAAGTGTGTCGAGAGGACTGGTTGGCGTAAGGCTGAATAGGGGCCAGGGGAAGAAAAAAAAATTATTCTTAAAGCGAAGAAAGAGGGTGGGCGACAGTACAGAACCTCGAGGAACACTACTGATAATAGGGTAAGAGGCATATGTCTCCCCATCAACGATTACCGAGATGGAAAGATGGGAAAGAAAAGTATACGTAAGAGATCAGAGAGAAGCAGAAAAGCCAAGGGAAGAAAGTGTAGTAAGCAAATACTTGTGCAATACCCTGTCGAATGCTTTGGAGGTGTCGAGGACCACCATAAAGATTGTAAATTCCTAAGAGAGAGGAACCAGAGACGGGTTTCAATGGAGAGATCACCAGTAGACCTGAGAGCGTGAAAGTCATGTTGGTTATTCAAAAGAAGGAAATGAGATTCTCAGGATTTAAGAAAGCGAGAATTATGGAGTTTCGACGACTCTGGAGACAACAAAAGTGAGCGCGACAGCGCTATAATCAAAATGGTTAGGGATCAGTTAAACTAAGGCATGCCTCCAAAAAGGGAAAAGTATGTTTTTTTATTTAGGCGCGTAAGGTTTGGTGCTACCTCAGAGGCGCACACCTTAGGACACGAGGATGTGTTACATGTTATCCACCTGGAGATGGATTAGAACTCTGAAGACCTTGGATCAGTAGGTTAAGGTGGGAGAACTAGGAATGAAGTCATCCGAAGAAGAGTTAAAGATATAATGTCGACAATAGCGGGTTTATGAGTAGGAGTGTTAGCCATACACTGGTCAGGACTGAAACAGAAGGAAAGGTTTAATTATAAATGTTTTTGGGGGCGCTTTTGGTAAAAGAGTAGAATGATTAATCACTGCAAGAGGAATTCAGAATAACTCAATTCGCTTTTTGGAAGCATGTTTGACTGCAAATAACATTAATGATTCTCAGCATAATTGATGGCAGAATTAGATTTAGGAGAAGGGTAGAGTCTCAGGACCCAAAAGGTTCCGTTCCTCATGCGACAAACATCAGAGTAAAAGCGACCAAACCATGCTTGAAGTGACATAGACGTAGTAAAATATGGAACGTAAGCCTCCATCCCAGATAAGATGACCTCCGCTGTGAAGTCAGCACAACTGGAGGCATCCCGACCGAGAGGCAGCGCTGGTCCCAAAGAAAGCTAGGATATAAGCTGTGCAAAGAAGAACACTGAGCCCTTTCGAAGTGCCAAATTCGGTATATAGAGAGGGTTATATGATGTGGACGTGATTATAGAAATAAAGTTGTAATCGAAAGCCCCTCATGGGTAGAAATACTAAAGCTATAGTGTAAGGATTTTGAGGTATGAAACAAGCTGAGTATGTTGGAAGAGTGGTTGTGGAGATGAGGAACTAGCGTTGGGTGCTGAATTAGTTGTTTCATCCCATTAAGAAAGGGAAAAAAAAAGAGACTTGATTTCATCGGGTTCATCCTGTACAAAACTACGTCAATCTTTGTGGTGGACATTGAAATCCATGCTTAAAGGATTTCAGTACATCGCTGTGAAGATGATAACGCCTCGTGGCGGTAAATTACACAGTCGAAGAGTTGTAAATAGCTGGTTTGCGGGGTGGGGGATGGGGGACATACGAAGCATAAAAGAAACCTCAGAGAGTAAAGAAATCTTCAGCCAGATGACATCGAGATAGGGAGGCGCAAGATACATGAGGCAAGCGATAGGTGTTTTTGTGTCAAGAGTAAGGACAAGCACCGATCTGGAGTGCAAACGATGGTGAAGGTTAGAGATTTGATAATGAAGAGGGGAGGGAGGCGGCCTCGCACTGTTTGGCTTCAGTGAGATCGGGTGAGGAAACAGACAGATGGTGGTCAGCGGAGGAAGGGTTGGATATGAGGCTACAAATGTTACAGAAGCGGATAGAGAAAGAGCAAGGTACAGAAGCAGTGTTAATGGCTGTTAGGACGGCCCAGGGAACTCGTCAGCCCCCTATAAAAAACAGCACTGGTGACAGGATACGTACTTCATCCTCCAATAGTTGCTGATACAACAACTGGACAGTGACAGGCATGATAAAGTATGTTGACACAACAGTGACAGGCATGGTAAAGTATGCTGATACAACTTGACAGTGAAAAGCGTTGTAAAGTATACTGATACAACTTGGTAGTGACAGTTGTGGTAATGTATGCAGATAAAACTTGACAGTGACAGGAGTGGTAAAGTTAGCTCATGCTAAAATTTGACAATGACAGCCTTGGTACAGGCGTGATAAAGTATGATGATACAAATTAATAGTAAAATATGTGGCAAAGTATGATGATACAACTTGACAGAGGCAAGCGTGATAAAACATGCTGTTACTGCAACTTTACAGTGACAGACGTGGTAAAGTATGCTGATGCAACTTGACAGTGACGGGAGTGGTAAGTATGCTGACGCTTCACTGACAGTGTCAAGCGTAGTAGAGTATGCTGATACAACACTCTGACAGTAACAACACTTTAGCAGTGGCAAGCGTGGTAAAGTATGCGGTTGCAACATTATGACGGTGACATTCGTGGTAAAGTATGCTGATACAACACTCTGACAATAAAAAGCATGATAAAGTATGCTGATATAAAATCCTGACAGTGACAAGCCTGTAAAGTCTGCTGATAAAACAAAATGACGGTGACAAGCGTGGTAAAAGATGGTGAAACAGCAAATCAATTTCCAGGCGTAGTAAAATATGCTGATACAACAACTTAGTAGTGACATAAGTGAAAGAAAAGAAATGTGTTGTTACAACAGCTTGATAATGATTGACGCGGCAGTATGCAGATAAAACAACAGTGAGAGGCGTGGTAAGGCATGACAAATACAACTTAACAGTAACAAGAGTGGTACAATATGCTGATACAAGAACTAGCTGTGATAGGCGTCGCACAGTATGCTGATACAACAGTTTAACAGTGACCGACGTGGTGAAGCATTCACACACACAACAAATTAACAATAACTGGCATGTTAGAGTATGCAAGTACAAAAACTAAACAGACAGAACAAAAACTGGCTGGCGTGGTAGGATGTACTCAAACAAAAACTTAATAGTATCAGGCGTAGTAAAGTATGCTGATCTGAAAATTTGACAGTGACAGGCGTCGTAAAGTATGCTGATACGAGAACTAAAACACTGAGAGGCGAGGTAAAGTATGCTGATATAAGGACTTATAACAGTGACATGCGTAGTAAAGTATATAGGCAATAACCTGATAGCATGAAGCGCAACACAGTACGATGATAACTTTAATAGTGTCACGCGCGGTGGGAGGTTGGCAGGTACAAAAATCAAGCAGTGGTAGGTCAAGTAAAGTACGTATGCTGATACAACAGTGCTAGGAGTGGCATAGTATGATATTAGAACTTAGAAATGACGGATGTAATGAAACAGTGATATACAACGGCTTAGCAGTGAGAGGTGAGGTGACGTATGCATATACAAATACGTCGTGGCCGCTGGGGTAGTAAAGTGTGTTGATAAGATTCAACAATGACTGGATTACCCGCGAGGAATGACCGTTATGATGCCCCATTCTTCCCAGGAACAGCGAACCTGTGGAATTCTCTTCCTTTTTTTTCGTATTTCTCTCGTCCTACGACCGTTCTACGTGTCAGATCTACAAACACCCGAGGAGCTCTGAGTAATTTCTTCTTTACTTTTCTTATACTTATTTCTTTTTGTCTTTTCACCTGAGACGACCATGACCCTGGCATACATGTCCAGGTCGTGTGGGCCACTATATCAGGAAAGTACACTGTATACGTAAATGCAGCCCGACAGTTACAGGTGTAGTAATGTTTGATTACACGAAAACAAAGACAGTCGTGGTAAAATATGACACTACAACTTAATTGCGCCACGCCTGGTAAAGTATGTAGATACATGAACTCTAGGAGTGACAAGGTTAGGTAAGACATGCTGACATAACAATTTAGGAGTGGCAGTTGTGATGAGATATGCTGATACAACAACTTAGGGATGATACTTTTGGTGAGGTATGCTGATACAACAACTTTGGGATGATACTTTTGGTGAGGTATGCTGATACAACAACTCAGCACTGACAGGCGTGCAAAGGTATACTGATAAAATAAAGTTGTAGTGACAGGCGTGATAAAGTATGCTGATATAACAACTTAGTGTGACTGACGCGTACAGATATGATAAGCTGGCTGTGACATTTACGGTTAAGTATGCCGTTGCAACAGCTAAGCATTGACAGGCTATGTACCGAGCAGTGACAGACGCAGTGCAGTATGCAGGCACAGTAATCCAACAGAGAGAAACGTGGTACAAAACGTGGATCCAGTTGCCTATCTGAAAGACACAGTACAGAAAGTGAACTCAGGTAGGGTTGCAGAGACAAGTGGTGTGATCAGCAGGTACGGTGACCAAGCGATACCAGACTTGGCTCAATGCGAAGTGAAAGCCGTTTACTAACGATGCTGTGGTATACACAGAGTGTCCAGAGAGGAAATCTCATCAAGTGGGACAATACATACTGTCAGTTCAGAGAAATACCTGGTCTAATATGGTTAACTGTAAGACATCCAGCAGGAGAAGCATTGGTACAGTATACAGGTATATGATCCAGCAGTAGTGTTACAATATATTGTTATAATGGTACAAACTACAGTTATAATGATCGAGCAGTACCAATACCATATACAAGTATAATGATCTGGCAATGATGGTACAATATACAAGTAAAATGATCCAGCTGTACCGGTACAATGCACGGATACAGCAATAGAGCACAAATGTACAAGTATAATGATCCAGCAGTACTGGCACAATATACTGGTATACTGAACTAGTGTGTTGAGTGATAGCACACTGTACAGGCGAAATAATGCAGCAGAAAGACACGTTGTCAGAGAAACAGTAATTCAGTAGTGGCCGGCGCTGTATAACAGTACAGTAAACAGTTACAACCACCTACGGGAGAAAACGGGGCACAATATGCAAAAACAATGATCTCATCATGGCAGAAACTGCACAGTCTGCTTATTAGCCAAAGAGTGAAAATAGAACGACCTTGTAAAGAAAGTCGATCACAATAGCGATCCACTGCCCTGATTATGACAGATGTGGCGCGGTCAACAGTTACAATGACCTGGCCGAGGCAGGAGTGATGCAGTATGCAGATATAGTGACCCAGAAGCGAGAGGCGTGGTGGTACAGTGAGCGGGTACAGTGACCTTGTAGAGAAAGGCGGGAGGAGTGGGGGGGGGGTTACCGTGTGCGGTACAGTGACCCAGCAGTGACAGGCGGGCACACTAGGAAGGGACACAGCTCTAACTCCCCATCCCCTCCCCCGGACGCTGCTACAAAAACTATAGATATGGTGACCCGGCGAGGTGAACAGCGCAGCGTGGGATCAGACACCGTTGACCGCCCTCCAGGGATCCGACGCCGTCTGCGACGTTCTTTACTTATATTCCTCCGTCAGCTGGTCTGTATATTGCGTCCACGGCTTGCCAAGCCCACTTGCATGAATAATCATTTCTCCTTTGATGGCATTACATTGCTGAACCAGGAAGTAATGCGACTTTGCTCACAGGCGTGTCAGAATGCATGAAGCTCCACGCCCACGTCCCGCCCACATCATCTCCTTACGACCAGCGGTGTTTATCTGTCTTTGTGTCCATCCAAGGCTATGCCTGGGCCACCGAAGGATCCTCCCTCATAGCTCTTATCATGTGCCTGCAAACACCCTCTGTGCCTCTCTCCTCTCCTGTTTGCTGTGCCTCAAGCCGGTCTAGATGTATGTCACTGGGTGATCGTCCTGACGCCTACGCATCACCATTTGGCTTAGTTCCCAGATTTCATTATTTCTAAACTCGTCTGTGAGTTTCCAAGTGAATTTTACATTATGTCCCAAGTTTCATAAGATTAGCCAAATCTCGATGCCTTCTGTATCTTGATTATATTTATTCATGGTTGATTTGCGTATTGATGTGTGTCTGTAATGATCAATTTGTACCAAATGGGGAGTGAGTTGTACACTCGTGGGGCTTTTGTATAATATATGCCATGTTTTGACTCCTGTGTATTTATATATACACATGTACACAGCTTACGCCAGGTACTCATTCATCGATCAGCCCCGAGTTAAGGATAAACACCTGGGTTGGGTGGGGGTCGACTGCCTGACTCAGGGTTATCCCACACTGACACATGATCACTAACGCTAACCGCTACACCGCCCAGGCCCGTGGTGCAGTATATGTAATCGTGGGGTCCCATCTCTTGAAAATTCTCTATCATACAATTTGAACATCTGTACTGCGTCTGCATTAGCTATGCCTTCTGTCTTTCCGTTTCAGTCATCCACCACTCTTATACTATGAAAGTTTCTTGATTAATTTCATGTTATATTCTCTGCTTGCTCTTACCCTACATCTCTTGAAGAACTGTCACTGTCTACGCCATAGATCCGTTTCAAAAACTTTGTGATCAAATCACCCCTAATTCTTCTCTCTTCGGGGGTTGGGGGGGGGACAAATTTAAAGCCTGTAGCCTATCTCTGTATCAAAGCTCTCTTAATTCTGGTACTATTTTTGTTGAACTCCTCTGGACCTTCTGTGTTTGCTCTTTGTGCTGCTGTAAGTGCGGTGACCAGGCCTGAGAAGATATTCTGGTTTTGGCCTTTTGTAGAATGTGAACAGCTTGCTGAATATATCCTTATTCATGGACTTGAATGCATTTCTAATATTTGATAGGATACAGTCTCCTTAACTTTTCTCTTAAGGTGGGACTCTGGAGACTGGTTAGGGACAATGTTGATTCCCAAGGCTTTATCACACGTAGATTCCTGCAGTTTGTTTCCCACTACATGAAAATCATATCGAGTTCTTCTGTCGCTATGGTCCTTCCTCATTACTTTATATTTACTCTGGATGAACTTCATCAACCGTGTTTCAGACCAACTTTGGAGTTTGTCAAGGTCCCCTTGTATGTTGTTGCTGTCCTCCATGCTTTCCACTTCCCTGACGACCTTTGAGTCATTTGCAAACCTATTCAGGTAGCAGTCCACTTATGTAGATAAATGATTTGATTTGTGCCGGAAATCCCGGCAAATTTATTGTACACCCCATACTCATCCTGTGAGCGGTAGCGCAAAAGGATTACATGGTCACATAACAGGGGGTCTTAGTCAGACCCGAGTGGGTTGACATTACATTCATTACATAGTTAAATAGTTTTATATGGTAAGTTTTACCTGCTAGGTGCAAAAAGTGGGTACAAGCTTAAAATTTCAGGTATCTTGTCATTAACAATAAGGTGTTGTGACATTTCTTGGAGGGTTTGTTTAGATCTATCCCTAAACGGCTCATTTTTTTCACATTCTAAGACATACTGTTCCAGTTTGTGTTCAAATCTTTAACCACAAACCTTACAGTTCACATGATTAACATCTCCAGATAGGCCAAAGCGCCAGTAGTACCTATAGCCTAGCCTTAGCTAGCAGTTACAACATCATGTAATCTGCTGATCTTATTACTTCTTCCATATACATATTTTACTTTACACATTTCACTGTGATGAAAAATGTTTCTATTTGTGCTCATCTGAGCTCACCTTCGTGTTTCAAAGAGGTCAGTTAGTTCCTTTCTAATTGCAGTTTTCAGGCTTCTAATTAACAGCCCAATGTTGTTTTCAACATCACCTTTACGAAGGGCAAGTTTGGCTAAAGCATCAGCTTTGTCATGCTCACGGAGGCCTGTATGAAAGGGAATCCATAACAATTTGATCTGAATCCTTTGAGCAATAATGTCTGAGTATTTGTGTCTGGTCTTTCTATGTAGATCAAGAGGAGTAATGGTTCCAGATCAGAACCCCGTGGCACTCCGCTGGTCACCTCGACCCATGTCCAGGTGACGGAGCCCATTTCCTCTACGTTCCTTTCAACTTGGATAATTCTCGATCCCTCAAAGGAGTCACCTCATTATTCCATCCAGCTTCTTAATCAGCTTCCCATGACGTACAGGTTCAAAAGTTTTCTGCCATTCCTGTTATCAACAATGTGGCAAGCCTTCCCTTCTGTCTAAGACGGACCTCATAAGATTGTCACACAAGACCTACTTTCCCTAAAGCCGTGTTGTATCACAGGTGATTTCTTCTCTCTAGAAAGCGTGTTTGTGTTTGTTTCTGTGTGTGTGTGTGTGTTTGTGTGTGTGTGTGTGTGTGTGTGTGTGTGTGTGTGTGTGTGTGTGTGTGTGTGTGTGT
>JAYMFT010320108.1:0-10012 GCA_038088735.1 Panulirus argus | reverse complement strand
CCGATCTTATATATATGGTTCCATGAACAGCATTGGTAGACACCTTGATATTGTTGTTGCCAGATTCCGGGTGGGATTCATGAGAGTTTGCGCCTCCTTTTGATGAACAGACCAAATGTAAACTTTGCCAGCAGAATTACTTTCACATCCTGCAACATTACTGGCTTAAACGCTGCAAATTATAGAAGCTTTGCATCCATAACAATGTTCTTCCTCAGATACTTGAGAAGTACACGTACTTTGACAGTTGTTAAGTAGTTCATTTATTAGAGACCTGGTTATATTATCCAATCTCTGTTGCTCTGCCTCTGTAAGCAGTTCACGTACGATGTAAATTGTTGGATAATTTATTCAGCTTTGCCCAATCCTTGCAAGCATTTCATTTACTATTTATCTTGTAACTCAATCATTGAGGCCAAGTCCCCCAACCTTTCGTGCACTCTGTATTCTCTTGTGCGCCACCGCCCTATGGATGAGGAGGAGTGTACAATAAATTCGCCGCTTTTTGCGGCTTGAGTAAAAAGTCAGCCCTCCCCCCAAAAGAAATGAACCACCACTGATTTAACAGGAAATACCACAGACAACCACTGGAGAACCAGCACACTCACAAGAAAAATTACAACCCCGAAATGAAAATAACGATAACTCTAAAAGAAACCATCATAACCTAACCAAGACTACCACAGCCCAAGAAGGCCGACCACAGACCTAACAGCACAACCTTACAGAAACACCTACAGTTCCATGACACTACGAAACCCTCAGATGAACTTCTTCAATCCAGGAGAACCTTAAGAATTTCCTCTGGAAAGCCAACACAACTCTCAAGAAGCCATTAATACCCTTAGGAGACAGTCCTTAAACCTAAGAACATCACCATCTTCGTGGCAGAACCACCACCGCTCCTGCAGGACCTGACATTATTTACTCGTGCCGAGAGTAAAAGCCAAACCAGTGGGTCAACGTTTATTGTCCCAGCGGGCGTTTGTTGGTGGGTCATTAGTGATTTCTGGGAGACGCGCTAGAACCAGACCCCTACACACACGTACACTGCTCTCTCTCTCTCTCTCTCTCTCTCTCTCTCTCTCTCTCTCTCAACAAGGAAGAGACAGAGTTAATGACTCTGTAAGAGTCAAATGCATAAAAGCCCTGCAAGAACGATAGAAAAGACTACCCAGTATGATATAAAAAGGAAGCATGCTTTGAACACCTTCATGGGCATTTGAGAGAAAATTTGATACATGACTAATGTCAGTCCCAGATTAACCAGGATAAATAATCATCTTACTAAGCATTTGAAGCAAAGACCAATGATACTATTCACCAAGCAAGACGTGGGGTGAGCGGTGCATGCTAGCTAGCTCTGCCTTTTGACGAAATCTCGCCATAGAAACTCTTTAAGTAAGTCCTGTCCTCCTCCTCGAATATAAAGGGCAGTTCTGGTCCCTCCCAACCCCCACTCGCACCCCACCCCACCTAAATAAGGAGATTCTTAAATTAGAGCCAGTGCAGCAAAGAGCAGCTAAATTGATACCTTCCTTGCGTAACACACAAAATGAGAACAGTCTGCGAGGATTCAGTTCGCTCTCTCTCTCAGCCAGAGACAGCTCCGGGTAGGGGAAGACAGCCTTTGCTTTTCCATGCCTTTCCTCCACAGCTTTTAAGGAGACCGCATCTTTTTCAGTAGTGTTTAGGCCAGAACCACCTTGCTTTGGACCTTGGGATCTGTGTGTTTATGTAAATCGTAATTCTCTCTCTCTCTCTCTCTCTCTCTCTCTCTCTCTCTCTCTCTAATATGCATAAATCGTTCTTATTGCAAACAGAACGAGACAAGGGCCCTCCCATAATTCAAGACGACTTTTACATCAACCCCCATGGCTCCCCCCACCCCACCCTTGCAGTCACTCTGTCTTCGTCGTGAGAGCAACTTTCCAAACCACTGTTGAGTGTGGCCCCTGACGGAGCAGCGGGTCCGCCCGTGGGGTCCCTGTAATCAGCACGACAATATCTACCTCACGTACGAGCATCGTGGGATCACCCGGGGTCATCTGAAGTCTGAGCTCCTCCCTACCTTCTCCATCACTCCTCAACCTCTCGTTCTCCTCACACTTATTCTACTCCTCTCCTCCCCTCTCCTCACTCTTCTTCCCCAGCTCCCTTCCCTTTATTTCACTCCCTTCCTTCCCACTTGCTCTTTCCAGCCCAGGCGCTCTGTTCCATCCTGGGGGAGAGAAGATAAATCAATCATCAGGGAATTGCTACGTCTGTGACGTGTGACTGAAAAGAATAAGCACAAGATTTCCATTTACTGTTTACCTGGAAATTCGTATATTAGTCAAGAGACGATAGTTGATTATATAAGTGCCCTTCCCTCTCAGATCATGAGGCTATTTGTAGCCCAGATCGGTGGAGGAAGCGTAGAAGGGGAACATACATGGTAGATGGAAGGAGTGGAGTAGATAAGTTTACTTCTTGGTTAAAGAGGAAAGAAGAGAAAGTTGTTCGTGGTGGAGAGATATGTCATGTGTGGACGGGTGTGGAAAGGAAAGCCTTGCAGTGAGTGGAGGAGGAAATGTATTGCGTATGGAAGAGGATGGAAGGTAAGGGTATATCTTGGATGAAGGTGAAGAGGAAGATGCATTTCGGTTGGAGGAATAAAGAGAAAGATCGATCATGGGTGGAGGAGAATAGAAAAAACATGCATCATGGGTGGAGAAATATGAAAAGAAAGATCCATCATGGGTGGAGGAGAAGGGAAAGGACATAAATCATGGGCGGAGAGGTGGAAAAGACAGGAATTTCCTCCTGGGCGCCCCTCCCATGTTTATGATGGGGGGTGGGGAGGCTGGGCACGAGAGAGCGTGTCTAATCTTACGAGAGACGGGATTAGGATGACGCTGGCGATGCTAACAAATGATAACTAACGTGATCCTGCAAGGCTTGCAAGGAGTGTTGTTCTGCTCGGGCGAATTATGAATATGTATCGTACACAACAACTAATGGTAAGAGATGTATGAGGAATATGTTTGGTATAGCCTGGAGACGAGGAGCATACCACAGGCCAGTGTCAACGGTCAGATGAAAACAGCATCTTGAATCTAACCGACCAAAAGTATAGATTAAGAAGAAAGACATTTGTAAGACTCTCCCCATGATGATAGTAAGCATAGTTGGCCATGAATCAATGTTTTAGTCAATAATACTTGTTTGTCCAAGTGTGCATTTAGAAAGCTTTTCTGTGATACTTTGGGTGAAGGACAAACATCGAGAGGGTAGGTGGAGGCAGCCAGAGAGTGCACAGTGGATTTACGACAACGGCATGGTAGGGTGACAGGTGGGCCCAGGTGAGCCAAAGAACTCAAAGGGTCCTTGTACCCTCTGGAGAAAGAAGTAGCGATATTAATGGCATTAGTGGGAGGACTAGGGTGAAGTTAAACACAATATGTGAACACAATGAGCATCATGGAACATTCAGATTCAAGAATGATAATATACGGAATAAACTGACGTTGCTAGCAGGGAACACCCATACACCTACTTTTTTCCCTTCCTAACAAACTTAACTTTCGTGTCCTGACTCTCGCTTCCCTTTCTCACAAGCCCCCATCCCACCATCCATAGGTAATACACTTCTCTAGCACATGTCAGCACTGCTTCTCTGAATACCTCCGTCCCATACCTATTCCCCTAGTTTCGCTTGCTCCCACCTGCCATTCCTCATCCAATCTCTCATGTTATCTCTTCATACAAGGCTCTTTACCACGCTCATTCACTTTCACCACCACCTTCTCACCCATATCATTTGGCCTTTTTCAAAAGCCTTTACAAACTTTAACCCTCGCCTCCACCAAGAAGTGATCAGATATCCCACCAGCTTTCCCTCTGTGCATACCTACGTCCAAAAGTCTCTTTTTAGCACGCTTATGAATAAGAATATAATCTAATAATGCTCGCTTACCATCACCCTCACTCACCCACGTATGCTTATGTTTGTCTCATTTTAAACCAGGTATTCCCAGTCACCAGTCGCATTTCAGCACAATTTCAGAAGCAACTACTATATTCATTCATAGCACTGAGTAACCCATCTTCTCCCGTTTACCCTCAACTGTCACATCACTCCCTCTTGTCTTTGAATCAGTCATCACTATTGCTCGATCCCTCACATTCAAATTGCAGACGCACCCATTCAGCTCCTCCTAAAACATTTGCCTCTTTTCTTCGGTCCTAACGCTACCAGGTGTAAAAGCACAGTCACCCACGTCATTGTGGGGCTCACTTCCTTACACTTCTTCCGCACATTTCCTGAACTCCTTCTTTGACAGAAATGCCACTCCTTCCTTTGTTTTTGCCCTTACACTAACACCAGAATTTACGCCTGGTATATTCCTAAACCATTCCCTTTCCCCTTGAGCCTTGTTTCAGTCAGAAACAGAACGCTTAGGTTCTTCTCCCTAAACATATAACCTGCCTCACCCTTCCTCTCATCCTGATTACAGCCACGCAGATTCAGACACCCTAGCCTGAGCCTTCGAGGAGGATGAACGCCCCTCGCTTGGCATCTTCCTCTGTTCCATCCTTTGAAAATTAAAAGAAGGGGAGCCTTTCCCGTCCCCGCTCCCGCCCCTTTTTGTCGCCTTCTACGACGCGCAGAGAATACGAGGGTAGTATTCTTTCTCCCCCTATCTCCAGGGATACACACACAACACTTGATGTGGGCGCCAGCGTTCGTAATCGATCCCTTTCACCAGAAAAAGAAAAAAAAACAGCACAACTTGCAAATGAATAAACTCACATGCTGTTGGTAAATGAGAACAAGATTGAGTCACGTTCTAGGTGATAACACCCTCTGTAATCTGATAAGAAACCTCCCTAACGTTGTTGAAGATAATGACAAGGAAATGTAATAGAGAAACACCATAAACCTGGTCCCGGGCCGGGGTTATCACTATGCGAAGCCCAGCTTAACATACCTTGATGTACTGTTGACGTCTTTCAACTCCAGTTTCTCCGTAATACTAACTCCAGGGAAGAGGGCAGAATTAAAGAGAAAATGTGGGATGATGATAATCCTTGTAGCTCATTCATAAGGAATTAATCGATTTGTTGAAGTTTGTAAGATATTTTGAAAATATTTTTCTCTTTCTTCTTACACATCCTGCTGTTTTAAAAGCGATATCTTGGAATCAACGTAAAGGACGATGGACACAACCAAACTGGGGGTATTAAAGGAGCAAGTGTCAGTAAGTACTGGCGAACATTCTACCGTTTAACTCTGGACTATAGCCTTTGGGTATTGCTGCCGCTACCGATCTTGGAATTTACTGTACTTGCGACAAGAGTATAAGAGTATCCGCCAACGTCTCGGTGGCCTGAGGGGAGCCAGATATCTCGTTAAGCTCTCCCATTCCTGTGGAAACGTTGGAAGTGATCACCATCCGCCACCAGTCGCAATTTCTTTGGAATATAAAACTACTTTCAAAATAAGAGATCGCTCCGTCGAAATTTGATGCAGTGCTTTTATGATTGATATTTAATATTTTTCAGATGACAGAGACTTAAAGTTTAACGTTTAAAAGACAGTTAGTGCCTGAGAGGCGCATTTGTGTTTTGAGACGAATCGTTGACTTCTGTAGTTATACAGGGAATCCAGTCCTTCTTTGTTTCTTTGACCCAGAGAATGCACTTGACCATCGTATTATAGGGAACTCGTTCCCGAACACTTAGGAATGTACTTCATGAACTTCCTATTATCTGTTATATCAGTGATTACAGAGTTATCTCATGGGACCCGTTCAAGGTACTCTACTGTCTCCTTTACCCGCGTAGTGTTTATGGTGGCAAATGTTCTTCTGGGTCGAGGGTAGGGGTGGGGGTGGGAATATTGCCGTCATCATTGCAAACACCTGAGGTGTTCCGAGGTATACTGATGACCTAGTGCCGTCCAACCTCCTTGCAATGCCCCTTCAACGAAAGGGTCAACAAATGCGAGGAGCTCACAGCTGAGTGTGTCTTGTATATGACACAGTTCAGACATTACGTACGACAAGCGCTGCGCTGAGTTCTTGAGTCAGACTCACACTGTCTGATGAGCTTAATGGCTGTTTGCTCAGTTTTTGCGAAGAGCTGCACAAAAATGAGTGATATTCCTTTTTTCTTTTTTCCAGTGAGACAAAAACCTTTTGTGTTCCTGTGTCCACTCAGGCCCACCTGTCTCCCTCCAGCGCCCATATACTGTATACATTTTATAAAGGCAATATACTTCCCTCCTGTTATGAACCCTTCAATTATACTATCGTTGAAACGCTTACTCTCTATATACTTAGACAAATAATGACATTCAAGTAAAATATAAGAAGAAAAGTCATTTACTGAGGAGGGGAGAAGGCGACGTTGATATTAACACAAGCTTTTTGAAAGCTGTGTTGTGGATGTAGCCTTGATCAGGGAGCTTTGACTGTGAGAATAATTTCAGTCTGGAACTTTTTATAAGAGTTTGTTAGTCTGTGTGTCCCCACATTACCGCGCAATGTACGTGCACATGAAATATTGCAATACGAATCTTGTGTACGATGAATTATTATTATTATTATTATTATTATTATTATTATTATTATTATTCATTCATTTATTTATTATACTTGATCGCTGTTTCCCGCATCAGCGAGGTAACGCCAGGAAACAGACGAAGAAAGACCCATCCCCCCACATACACACATATATACATACATGCACATATGCACAGTACATATATATACATAGCAACATATACATACACATACACATGTACATATTCACACTTGCTCGCTCCCATCCACTCCTGATACCACCCCGCCCCACGGGAAATAGCATCGCCACCCCCCACGCCGGTGAGGTAGCGCCAGGAGACAGACGAAACGGCCACATTCACTGCTACAATTAATATCACTCACTTTATATCAACTCTAGAAAGTGTAAGAAATCCAATGGTATCTTTCATAAAAATCTATCCAAAATACGTGCTTTTCTCAATGGATAACTTGCTGAAGCTTTAATAAATTCTGCTAATTTATGCAAGTGTTACATCTGCTTAAATATCAATCAAACTCAACTTTTTCCCTGATCTTCAGGTGTCCTTTCTAGCCAATGTTGTAGGATAAGTAAAAAAAAAAAAAAAAGTGAATAAATCATACTGACCAAACTCAATAAAACATGCATGTGAAACACAAATATTCCCTAGTGAAATCTATTTGACAGTTATTACGTTGGCGGAACTAAACTGAAACATTACCAAAGGCAAGAACTAGTTTTAAAATTAATGAAACCACCTTAGCTCTTAAAAAAAAAAATAATGTTTTCTCGGAAATCCCTTTCATGTTGGACGTCTCGTGTTCAAATGTCAAAAGTCGTTTTACTTATTCGAAAAATCTCCCACAAGGTAAAGTCCAGAAGTTGACAGGCCTGCCTCGTGAAACTATACTGATGGAGGAGATCGTTTAACAGAAGTGGTTCACTACTGCCCCTGTGCATACTTTCCAAAGTAATCTTACCAAAATCAAAGGACTGGAGACTTCCAAGTGCCTCTCTACAACCTTGTTGCGTGCTGGCAGTCAAGAAGAAAGACGTGACTTGAAGCTCAGAATAGCTTTAGTTTCTACAATGACGTGTGTTTGAACCGTTTGTTTACATCTTGAGGATGATGTCATCTTCGATCTTAAACGGTTTCACAATTCAGTATACCAATTTCAAAATCAGAACCTTTAAAAAAAGCATGTATGTTCTCAAATATTTATTTGCTTTTACAAGTAGCTAGATAGATATATCATCTTAAGTTAGAATGCATACGATGTTGGGAATAGGGGGTGGAAATATGAAGTTCCCGGGTAGTGACGTCATGATATAGTACTGAGCCGTACCACCAGATGGCTCTGGCAGATCATGTGATGGGATCGAAGTTAGGACACAAACTGTCAACCGAGGAATCGAGCTACAACCTTCACACTTTTATTTTTCATTAATATAGATTGGTATGTCTTGAAATTCCTGTTTTGTTTCGACATTTATGTAAAACAGCCTTCAATGATTCCATATCTCAGAAATTAATCAATGCTATTGGGTCTCTGTAATTTAACTGTGTCAGTACAGCTTGATTGCAAGGGTCATAGCCAGAGGTTTGGATGATTTAGAATTTATGTGCCGACTTATACGTTGACAGTTTTATACTTTATATTAATGAAACAAACACAGTGCTATGCAAACTGATTTAGATAGTGGTAGATATTTGTTCTTGTTATACCTCAAGAGTTGTCATCTTTGTGGGAGGTGAGGTTTCTATATTAGATCGTATTTACATAATTTTAAGACTATCGCAAATGGTTTAAAGTAATTGTATCGAAATTATGCAGTGGAATTCGTAGATATGATCATTGCGTGTGAACAATAAATTCAGAACCAATAACAGGTATTAGTCTGATTTCTAAAGTTGGAAGGTTTTTAAGCTGAGAAAAATTTTTTAGTAAAGATTTTAGATTAATTAGTAATTAAAGAAAAACCTAAGTATTATATATATATAATGATAAATGAAAAGTGAAAGTAAACCTTTTATAAGTTGTACTTGGTTTTATTGGATTATTTATGTTTGTTGCAAGCTCACAGGCACTAGTGGTTAATGACTTGAAGCCTCTGGTGCAGGGGGTTTTGTCGAGAATATCATTATCTGAATGTGATCCAGCATCAGAACAATCTGTTTTGGGATCAGCATATTAAGATGTTCTCATATAGATGTATTAGACAGTGTGGAGATAAGAAATGGTCATTTGCATAATGCTATGTAGTTATTTTGCCAATCAGTGAACAGTGATGGGTCATGTGGTATTTTGCTTTCTGATTTGTTTTCCTTTCACTTTATTTCTAGATTTATGGAATTTTGCTTTGGAAGGAAAGTTCTGCAAATATTCAGATTTATACGGATGTCAATTGTTATGAATGAAAAGTTCAATTTTGATTACCCCAAGTTTGCTCGGGTGGTGGGAGTGCTCGTATCCATTGTCATCTTCTAGTTTAGGCTAGCTTAGGCAAAATTTTGGGTTAAAACAGTTAAAGCATTCTGCCTTACCAAATGCCTAACTTTAGAGCTTTGGCCCCTAGACCCTTGCCAATCTTAGTGCAATTCCAACGTACATTAATGTAACTCACAGGTTGATCATGGGAAAATAAACCAGTACAGTCTGGTATTATTTTTTTTTTAGTTTGGATATTTGCATTATATTAAGTTTTGTTAATCTTATTTCTTTAGTATTAACAGTATTATAGTTACATAATTGGTGCCGTGGAACCTTTCAGGTGAAATTAATTATACTTTGCCATTTCAGATAAATAGGATTTTTGGGTCATAGGAGTTTCCTCAAATAGGATTTTTGGGTCATAGGAGTTTCCTCCCACAACTGATCCGTACCTCTAGTCAGAAAATTATGGTTCCCAAGGGTAAATCTCTCTGTGTCTGTCTGTCTGTCTGTCTCTTTCTCTCTCTCTCTCTCTCTCTCTCTCTCTATCTCTCTCTCTCTCTCCACAGAAACAGCCATGTTAGCCATCTATTGAAAAAGAAAATCAGATAAAGACACATTTATATTTTATTTCATAAAGTTTCCCTCCAATAAAGAAAAAAGAAAGTATTTTGAAATCAGTTTCAGTTTTGAGGGTCTGACTGTAATTTACACATAGAATGAAACAGGTAAAGTATGTCTTTCTTTTTCTTATTACTTGTCTCACTTTTTCTGTTAATATTGAAGAATCAACATTGTGCTTAGCTCAGCTGCATAAGGCAGGGGAACACATCTGTACACTACACTGGAGCAGTGAAGTACTGCTAATGTTTCCAGGACATATCATTGCTGCATTAGCAGAGTATCCAGTAATGGTATTGTAGTGAACATCATGTATTAGATGTAACTTTTTCGCTTCTGAACAGTTGCTCCATTTATACAAGGGATTGATTCATCCTTGTATGGAGTACTGCTCTCACATTTGGGGTGGT